>SCLD01090311.1:0-13283 GCA_004367895.1 Oikopleura longicauda | reverse complement strand
GTTTGAATCACTGCGTCGAGTGGTGAAGTCAGTTTTCATAAAACATGTTCCCTTGTGGGCACAATCGACCCGTTTAGGCAGGGGTGTCAAATTTTGGCGCTTGATCATATTCTTGAGCCGTCATTTCGGGACATTTTGTCCAATTAGTTTTACACCTGAGCCGTCATTATGGGACATTCTGTCCAGCTGGACAAAATGTCCCATAATGACGGCTCGGGAGTATTAAAAACTGGACAAATTGTCCCAGAATGACGGCTCAGGCATAGAATTGACTGGACAAAATGTTCCAAATTGACGGCTCGGGAATGCAACATTCAACTGGACAAAATGTCCCGAAATGACCCTTCTGGGAGGTGGTTGCCATTTCGGGACATGCCATGTTCCGACATGGCAAAAAGCTGTGTCCCGAAATGGAAAAATGTTCCGACGTGGCAAAAGAAATTGTTCCGAAATGGAAAATGTTCCGACAAGGCAAATGAGTCATTTTCGTGTGTTCCGATATGGCAAACGTGTTCCGACATGGCAAAAAATGCCTGAAAATTTGTCATAAAGTAGCGATATCTTTTATTTAATGGGTCAAATGTTTTAATCTTTTTTACATTTGAAGTCAGCACCAAATTCCTGTTAAGGCGAACATCATATCAACAAATTCACAAGTTTTTGATGAATGCCCATCTTTAATCGCACTAGTGAGCTTAAATACATATGATCTGAGGTTGATCTGTTGGGTTAATGAAAACTCACGTTCTGTTCATTTTTGATAGAGTCGATCAAGATATATCTAAAACTTTATAGCTTTAAAGTTTTGAGCGAATTTTTGGAAGAATTATTTGGGCCAGGACTCTTGAAATGAGTTTTTGGTAGACACTACAAAGTGCTCTAACCGGGTGGTCAGTGGTCTTAAAAGATAAGTAACTAGCATCAATCAGTCGTTCTATCCTGCTCACTAGTTTGCATTTACTTACTGCCAAAGATGAGTAAAACAATCGTCCCGTCAAACATAAAACCTTAAAACTGCGGGAGAATTAGGAGAAAATATTGGCCCACTAGCTGAAAATTGCCACAACTTTTTTATCACCACTACTACAGTCGGAGGTCCAATTTAGAGACCCGCAATTAAGAGACTTTTTTCAAAATAAGTGAAACGGTCTCAAGTCTCTTATTTTTTTGGCGACTGTAAAACTGTGTTTTTTTTTAAAATCACGAGATCGGGCTGTTAATGATAGATCAAATGATGGGATTTGGTTGATTTCAAGCATTGATCGATCACGCATTGTCCATGATTAAAACGGTGCATTTCGGTCACAATTTTCTTGTTTAACAACTGACGTAAATTGTCACTCGTTTAACTTTCTAACCTTTTAAAAGAATGTTCTGATTTTTGCCATATCGGAACACATGAAAATGACTCATTTTCCATGTCGGAACATTTTTCCATTTCGGAACATGTCCCGAAATGGCAAGTGTCCCGAAGTGGCAACCACCTCCTTCTGGGTGGGATCGTCACTGACGGCTCAGAGTTAGGGATAATTTTTATGGATAATTTTTACGCTCGACTTAATTGACGTCCGACCATCTTCCATTAGCCTGATAAGATAGAATGAATACCATTAATGATAAATAACTTATCACTTTACTCCGCAAAAAGAAGGCTCAGGCTACATACTTTAAGACTAGAAATTATAGACTATAATTTATAGTTTAACTATAGTTTAACTATAGTTTCACTGGGAAAGTATTACCTATTCTCATGATAAGAATCTACCGTACAGAACGATGGTGTGATACTTTTTCACCATATATATGGTGAATATATGACTTATATATGTGATTTCACCTTATATAGCAGGCCATAAATCTAAGGAGTTTCTGTATCGGTTCACTATTTAGTTAAGTTCTACCTTATAATAGCGCGTGATGCAAAACGTTGTGCTCGCACAATACAGTTTGTAGTGTAAGTTCCAACGCCCATTTCAGCGAATGATCCCGACGATTCCCCATGTTTACGCCGGTGACATCATTTGCGACAGTAGCTGAACCATAATCGGATAAATTGGCAGCGCGGATGTCTGACTGGCTTTGTGACGACATGAGAGACAAAGAACGTGTAGAAGTAACGCCACTTCCGATAAAACAAATGTACATTACTTTAAAAAGCGAACGAGTCGTCCGAGCTTACACTATTCACTAAACGAAATCGTAAAGATATAATGAAACTCTTCGCTGCTATTGCCGCCAGGTAAATGAGTTAAGAACTCAAATGAAAACTTACTTAGTTATTTAGTGCCTCGGCCAACACGATCCTGGCGCCGCTCTACGAGAGCATTGCCGGCCAGATCAAGTCAACGGCGGTTGAGTACATTCGCGGCACCAAGGACATTGCCGCCTTTGTCGCCGTGGCCACTCAAATCGAGGACTTCGCCGTTGCGCTGGAAGCCATCCCCAACTCCGAGCTAGTTGACTTGATGGAGGGCGTCGACATTACGACGTTGACTGATGCTGATGGCAATTTCAATGTCGACGCACTCGCCACCGTTTTCAACACGATGGACCCGGCTGTTGTCGATGGTCTCAAGACATCATTCGTTAACAATTTGGACCCGGCCTCAATGGAGAGCTTGACCACCTCCATGGAGTACTTCACCGAGTTGAGCGAGACCGTCCAGGACTTGATGAATAACGAGATCGAAGTGTCTAACTTCATCGCCATTTACAATGACGTTGCCGGTGCCCTTGTTAACTTCAACGATGCTTTCGGTGGTGAGTTGATGGGTTCATCACTCAGCGCCATTGTTGACTATGGTCGCTATGCCACCGTCCTTGCCGAGAAGGCAATGATTGTTTACGAGGAGAGTGGCGTCCTGATGCGCGAATTCAGCGCCGCCCAGCGCATGATCGAATTCTCCGTCAATGAGCGCGTCAACGAGATGGACGGGGCCGAGGGTGACGGATTCATGTGCCGTGCCGGTCAAACAGGCGTGATGGACGTTTTTGCCAAGACATTCGAGTACGCCCCTGACGCCATCGTCGCCAATGCTAAGGTGCCCGTTATTGACACGATCCAGTTCTACAATGACTTTGTCCACGGTCTTCCCTTCGGCATTTCCGAAACTGCACAAGTAATCAATGTCGACAATATCGAGGCTGTCTTTGATCAAGTTGATTCGATGCTCATGTCAATCTCCGGCTCAATCATTGAGATCGGCGCACCCCTGCAACTGGCCACCATTGACCGACAGATCGACAATTTCGTGATGAATACTTTCTGCTAGTTATTCATACGAGAAGGAATACAATAAACATATCTAATTTTACGGCATAAATTGAGTATCTACAGACAGTACATCGATTTATGTAGAATCTACATTGCAACTCACTTGCATTGTATATCGCGGCGGAAAGTGAGTGGAACTTTGCCCCAAATTTAAGCTACGAGTCGGACATAACATCCGCTCGAGCGGCTGGGGGATCCGAGGCTAGACTAAGTAAAAAACATAGTTCCTGCAATGTAAAGCTTAAATTTGCGGTGGAAAAGCTAGCATAAGAAAAATATATACCTTCATTTTCATACTGACGAGTGAGGCACGGTAATTTACCGTTATTTAATAACAAAGATAAGCAACTTTTTTATTTATTTGTGTGATAATGATGGTTTTTGATGGTGATAGGTTGTCAAAGCAGGTTTCATAGAGCTTAGCATTATGCTGTTTCATAACGCCTATCCAAAGCTCGTTTAGTAATTGACATTGTCCCTCTTCCAGTCGCCAATGTTTGACGATCCGTCAACCAGCGAGTTAGACACTTTGGTACCGGTACAATTATCACCAGAGCAGCATTGGCGACAGGTCGAGGTGGAATAATCGTAAGTGGCAGTTGGTTTGCACTCGTTCATTTTGAATTTCTTGCCATTCTTGAAATTATTCGACTAAAACAAGCAATTAGTTAGTATTCAATGATAAAAAAATCGTGAAATGCTTACCTGCTGCTCCAAACAGGCGTCCTTGTCCTTACATCCCATGTGGACCTCATAGACGGCTCCCTCGTACTTGCGCATTGTGACCATGCATACGGAGCTGGTGAAGTCCTCATTCAACTCTTCGGATTCGGGGCGGCGGCAGTATTGCGTCTCGCCATTGGCATAACAATCAGCCAGACTACTCGCCCCATCACACTTCCAGCACATACCGGAGCCAATGTCGGGTGCAACGTAGCCGTCACCATTATTGTCATCGCCGCCACCGAGTTGCTGATTGTATTGACCGTTGTTATTGTTGCCCTTGTTGTTCTTGCCACGCTCACCACTCACATCCGTATCATATGCGTAGTCATCTTGGGCAAGAGTGGCGACGGCGAGAAATGCGAAGAGTTTCATCGTTTTTAGATTTTAACTTGGTATTCAAGTTTTGATGACTCTATCACTTTCGACGCGTTTTTATAGCGAGTGGATTGGACCTTCAGCGTCGCAACAAAAAAGATAACGGGAGGCGACAGATGGGGAACATGGCGTTCTGACATCACAAGTGGCCCCTCATCATCGATTAACCAAAATTAGAAGACGGCTTTATTATGGCCCCTTTGGTGTAATTAGAATTTTACCCAATTCGACGTACTTATCGATATATAGTGTCTTGCAAATGAACTAGCAGTTGATTTCGCTAAATGTTCTAGATTTCCCTATGTTTAAAACACTTTTATCTAGATTCTCAATGAAACTCAATAAAAGTAAAAGAAGATCATCGTTCGGACAGCGTCCGTTAATAATAAGCGTCTAGCAGACGTTACGAGATACCGTAAGTAATTTACGTCGAAGTAATTTACGTCGAATATTGGTTTAGTGATGCCTTGTTTGATACTTTGACTATAAAAAAGGTGCCGATCACACGAATATAACATACAAAATGCTCATTTTAGCCCTTCTTTTCGCGATGACAATGGCAACCTCACCGGAGAATCGGGCTCAGCTGCATCAGAACCAAGGTACTAATACAGTGAAATCGTGCCTAAGCGCTTGATATAATGTGAACTCGGCCAGCCCATCAATCCATGTACCGCGAACCGGATGAGTACGAACGGAGACGAAACAATGCGGTCAACCTAAATTATTCTGCTTGCAATGCTCACAGAAGCGAGGAAGTGTGTCTAAAGTGGCTGTTTTCACAAGATTACTTTTGGAATTGACAATAAAGCGGAAAACATGAGGGGAGGCGAGAGTGAATCGAAGTGAAGTGAAATTTAATTAGCGAAAGTGGTCTTTGTGCTCTCACTGTGTGTTTTTTGCGCCGCGCTTGTTGTTCTTTGGTTGTTTGTGACTCCTGTGATTTTATTCCCCTCATAAGCATACCATCTCGCTTTCGAGATACTTACATGCACAGAATATAGAAACCAAAATATGAGAGCCGTTTACACCCCATCGCAGAGCTCGTTTGGCACGTTTGGTCGAAATGATGATAAGGACGACGGTAAACCGTCGGAAGTGATCAGGCTGTGTAAAGCTCGAGAGCCTATTTTAAGATGGATGCACGTCGGCATACAGTACATTCTCACGAAACGAGCAAATCGCCGATAACTATGCCTATCGTAGCCAGGGCGGTATCGGCGGCACATTTGTCGCGGTGCCCCAGGTGACGACGCGTGTAAATGTCCAACGATGCAGTAGTGGATCGGGCACACAGGTTTATTTTTGATTTATTGGTTCGATACGTTTAACACTTGGTTCGTGCGAAAGTGAGATAATGATTCCGACGCCCCCATAATCCGTTTATAATTCTCACCTTATCATTATGTTCTTTTGAATCAGGTCGTCCCCGAGAGTCAAGGCAATGGCTCGTATGGTGACAGTGGTTTCCTGCAAGGCGGCCAAATGGTGAGTAGTACTGTAGGTGTACTCAACTGGTCGTTTAGTTTGAATTACTAATTAAACCTCGCCCGTAGGATCATCTTGGCGACGACGATGTATTTGGTACGTTGCCTAATGGCTACGAACCAATGTATAATCCCTATGAACAGGAATTCGACGATACAGGGCATTTTGAGGTGAATAATTAAAAATGTGTGAGTTGTTCAGTGAGACGCGTTTCGGAAGTTAACGACATGAAGTTTAAAGATTGACCATCTTTATTTTTAGTGGCGGCTAGAACACACAGAATGCACACCCACACACACACACGAGAGAGAGACAGTGAAATAATCGGACGGTTTTAATAACGGATGTCGATTTTATTTCAATCTCAGCTCTCGTTCCCGCTCACTTTTTTACCGCACCACAATGTACTGAGCCACGAAACTGTCCATCTTTTGCGTTTTTACAATGTTTAATTGATTCCTACAATCGCCGAGATAATTCATCCAAGAATAACACACACGAAGGTTGTTCGGTGGGTTGTTCAGGCGAGAGGGGAAAGGCTCAGCAGTCTCCATTGTCATCCCCGTGCACATCATCTATCTAACATTGACTGTAGGCTGAATACGAGCATACTAGAATAGAACGTGCCGAGAGAATTCAGACCAAACAGAGATAGATAATCAAGAAGCGGGAAAGATGGCCCTAGATGTGGGTATTGAGTGATTCCTTTGAGATGATCGAAATTAGCGATATTAGGAGACAGGCGAAGAGCTTCACCAATGTAAGTTCACCTCACCATCCAATCAAAACCACTGACAAACAATTTGACAAATCAAATTCGATTGATATTTCGGTTTTTATACTTGTTTGGGACCGCAGAAGAACATTCGATGTTAAACATTAATGATATGTGTAGTGACCATCATAGCGACAATACAGTTACAAATGGGCCCCCGGTTTTGACATACTTCTACTTACAATGGCCATCGACGTTTTTTACTCCAAAAATACTGAATACAGAAGAAAAAACGCTTGTCACTTGTAGACTTTTGTGACCTCATTCATCGGGGTGGCGTTGGTTAGTAGTGTTTTTGCCATTGATCAATAATAAAGATCCATTATCGGGTTCGGCGGCGGTCCCAACAACCCAAAGTCGAAAGATGGTGACAACGCGAGTTGTTATAATTCATATTCTAAATCTATAATGAATACATCGACGATATATATGCATTATGCAGCACTGTACAGTACAGTCTGTACTGTGTCATGCTTTTTTTGAACACACTACTGGGGGTACTTGTGTTTTTTAAAAAGCGCAAAATTAATTATGCACCCGATCAGACGTTGTCAGCATCGAGTCACGTTCAGAAATAACTGGCGCTTTGTCGATGCTAGTACGCTTTATGAAAGTGACCCCCTTTTTTGACGTAACGTCTAGGGGCCCTAGACTAGGGCGCTTTCAAGTGCACCCTTGGTTTATCATTTTTTCGAGTTATGTTTAATTCTGAAACTACTCGTTAATAATGTTAACAATCAACAATGGGTTTTGGATCGAGGAGTGTATGCACCTTGTCGGTTTAGAATTATCTGTATTGACTTCTTCGTTCTACATTTTTTGTGGCAGTCTGGCAGAAACAGTGTGTAGCTCTAGTCTGATGAAAAATTAACGGGGGTTCTTCGGTAAGAAGCCTCCCTTGTTACTAACAAACGGTCAGAGGGGCCAACAACACTAAAAGATTCAATTAAAGGGCCGGCTTCTGAAAAAGCCAGTGCTCCTGTGTGTTTTTGTTTTTTTATAAAAAAAAATCCAAAAAACAGAGAGAAAAAATAGAAGTTCGATTATTGAACGACGACAATAATGCGAAAGTATGCGCGAAACAGCCATCACTAATACGCCTCGTAAAGTGACCTTTGGGAACTATTGCCGTCAACGCAGCGATGACGACACGTTTGTCTCGCCAAGACGCTACAACACGCGTAAACACAGAGACACGATACAGGTTTTTTGTTTAGAAAAAACTGGCCAACAATTAAACATTGAAAGTATAAAACCAGTGCCGAACCGCCATCACCACGAATAGGCGGTTGACACGCTCTTTTTGACCGATGGCTTGTCAATAATTTGATGAACTTGAAGTCACCTATTTGACGTCCAGATCTTGTCTTCTACAGTTGACCCACATTTCAACGTAAAATATGACAGTATGTGCGGTCAATTTTCCTCTTAATTTTGACCCTTAAAATATGCCTAAACCCACGTCTAGAGAGAAAAAAGACAGAGTGCGTCAGACTGTCCGTAGTAGTCTACTGTACGAATAGAACACTCTCAATAGCTAACTAAGTGGCATGTTCTGTTCAGACGCGAACCGATGGTACCAAGTATCCCGATTATCATCATGACACTGCCAGCAGCCGTCAAAATCAGGCATTCGGTTCTAACTATAGTGATTTTGATCAGGGCCGAGCATATAGGGTCGGTTCCGATAGAGAACAACAGCAGCAGCAGGAACAGCAGCATGATTTGCTGATTTAGTATGCATCACAACATGTTCTTGAATACATCACCCCCATTTCAGCCCAGAATACCGGGCTCTATGGATAAGGTAGTCTTTTTGGCAGCGGTGGTTTTAAAGTGATGAAGGAACAAGTTTTTAACTTCATGTGCGCACTGCGTCCCGCGCTTCTCGTCATGTGAGAGACATCAGTCCCATGCATACAGTGGACAAGAAATCAGTACGACAGTGAGAGACAGAGCCAAGACCAGAGTGAGTGCGAGAGACAAGAGAAAGAACTAAGCAAAGAAAATCGAGCAAAAAAAGACATTCTACATAAGTCTATCAGAAGTAATGAGAGAAATCAACTTTGAATGATGAAAAATCGCATGGAATGTCGCGTTCTAGCCATGTAAGCCAGTCCCCACCGAAAAAGTTCAATTCACTCCAGCGCCAAATTAATTAAACTTTGATCACACGACACTTGAGTGTAATCAAGCCAAATGCGAGGATGTTCACATTCGATTCGGAAATGAGATAAAACACTAGAAACCCGTGAATTCTAAAAAAAACCCATCCCACTTTGCTTGATAACAGCTCGGGACATGTTCTGGGAGAGCTATATCACAGATGATGGATTACTTGAAACGCGCCGAATAAACAGTGAACACTTTAGTCCCAATGAAGCCGAGATTTACGAGAATATACCCTCGACCCGAATGGGCCAGGGGGCTGAGTTGATCAATGGCGGCAACATGATCGCCAGTCGCAGCCACATGCATCGGCTCAATCAGGTACAAATTTGGTATATAGTCCGTAGTCGTACATAGCGCGAAATGAAGCTCGTAATCGTGTTTTCGAAGTAAATTTGATTTCTTTTGTCCCCGTGTGCGCTCACTTACACGCACACACATGCCGTGTGATGGCGGTCATGCATTTTTAACCGAGAAATATGGCATCATATATTGTTACAGGTGTTGTTTGCCAATGAGTCGCGACGTGCCAGTGAACATAGTTTCAGGGGTGTTTCCATGTGACCCACAAACTCAGTGAAACAGTGAAACCGCCCGTTTGGTGGTTCATTATGGGGTTGATTGAAAAAACACCCATGATTGATAGACCCTCATCGCGCGTACAATTCGATGTACCATCTCGCCGATCCAGTAATTTAAAGAAACCGAATGAACAGATCTATGAAATGAGCCAGTATCAAAACGGGACGGCGGTGCCAAACGGTGATGTCGTGGTGAGTTTTAACAATATGATGACGCGGAATGCGCTGGTGCAGACGGTCGAGTCGAATAGAACGCGTAAAGTTGCCGCCCAACAATCGTCATCAGGCGGTAGTGGTGGTGGCGTGACAATGAACTCGAGTAATTATATTGTCGTGTTGATTATATTGGTCATTTTGCTTGCCTTTTCCATTGGTAAGGGAATCACTTTTAGTTCGTAGTTATTAACGCCGTCCTTTTTTTAGCTGCCCTGACATTCATGATTACCAAGTACCACAAAGTCCTTATCCAGAAGAAATCTGGCTCCATCACCAAGTACATCAACGATGGTCGCAAGTGCGAGCAAAAAGAGTGCATAAATACGGCCAGTTACATTATGACGAATATAAACGACACGGTCGACCCGTGTACTGATTTTTACGAGTATGCCTGTGGAAGCTGGCTCGATTTGAACAAAATGCCGGCGAATCAGTACAGTTACTCAGTCGTCACCAAAATTGCCGATCAGAACGATCAGATTTTGTTTGAGTTAATGGTTTGACCTCATCGTGTTCCGAAGGTCTTGTTCCTTTTTTCTCTTTCAAACGTCACACACACACACACACACACTTCAAACCACTCACGAAGGCACTAACTCGACCTGAGAAACGCTTAGATGATGATAAGTATGGGCGTCAAAAAGCGCGTGATTTTTTCTTGTCATGTCAAAACGTCCCAATACTCAATGATCGCGGCACGACGCCATTATTGGCCGACATTGCCTCGGTCGGTGGGTGGCAGGCGCTTGACAATTGGGATCGGGGGAGCTGGGACATTGATAATATGCTGTATAAACTCATCGGTGTCTATAGTCAAGGGGCCCTTATCTCAGTCTCAGTCAAAATGGATCCACGGTATTGTACACGCTTACTTTAAACAGTATTTAACCTGTATTCATCTAGCAACTCAACGAAAAGTATACTCGTGATCGATCAGGACGGGTTGACCCTGCCCGATCGACAATACTATATGAATGCGCCAACGCGTGAGGATGATTTGGTCGGCGAGGATCAGTCAAATCCGGATTCTGTAACGGCGCAATATAAGCAGCTGCTCCAGTCGGTCATCTCTTTATTGGGTGGCAAAAACGACAATCAAGGAAACGATTTTTCTTTTTTTCTTACATAGTATATATAAGGCAGTAAATTGAAAAACGAATTTATAAGCTGTCAACGACATTCTACTGTTCGAGCATAAACTGGCGCGAATTACAATACCATGGTATGATCAGCGACGTCGCGCCCTCAGAAGTATCAGCAGTATTCGACAGGCAAGTGAGCTGGAGAAGTTGATGCCGTCAATTAATTGGCGTCAGGTTTGTGACAATTGTCATTTGAAAAATGTCTACTAAGTAATCCAAAGTTCATTCCGCGCATTATCGGGCTCTCTGAAAATGGCGATGACATTGATTTCGACAATTTTGAGGTGTTGATTGGCGCTGCTGATTATTTGGTGGCGGTGGATAAATTGCTTAAAGGTTTAACTCATTTATTAATCAATTATATTAATGAAGTAACGAGAAGAAATGAGCACACGTCGCATTCACAATTACATGCTATGGCGAATGGTCTTCTCCAAAGCGCCATACTTGAACAGTGATTTCAATCTAATGGTCGAAAAAATCACCACTGGCGTGCTGCGCAACTATCAGACCCTGCCGCGATGGAAATTTTGTCTCAAGCAAGTCGCCGCTCACTTGCCCCATGCGATTGGCAAGATGTACGTTAATGAGGCATTCCCGCCAAAGGCGAAGGGATCAAGGGATTCACTTTTGTGTTTCGTTTTAACGAACTCATTTTGAGCCAGACAAAGTTTTTTTGACAAAACTTGGCATAAAATGCGATCACGTAGGTACTTAGTAATTCTCCCACTCTTTTATCACCCATCGTCCTAAGTCGGTCTGTTATACGCAGCTCTAACTCTGGTCAATACAAACGTACAGGCGGCCCAGTTAACGGCGATCAAAAAATTTAAAGTGTTAATCCCTGAGTGTTATAGCAACGCATCGGTGAAATGGTTGAAACAATCAAATACGCGTTCAAAATGAATATGAACAGTATAAAGTGGATGGATGCCGAAACAAAAGTGGCGGCATTGGCCAAATTCTCGAAACTACGCTTCAACATTGGCTATCCCGATTTTTATGATGATTCAGATTTGACCCTGTTCAGCAGCCACATGAACTATACAGTGAATCGACGTGATTTCTATGCGAATGTCGAGAATTCAATGCAACTGAAAGTGAAACTAAGTCTCCAACGTCTCTTCACCTCGCGTAATCCAGACGAGTGGCTCACCTCTCCTAGATCGACTGATGCACATTATAAAGAACAAACCAATGAGGTCGTCTTCCCCGCTGGCATCCTCCAGAAACCGTTGTATGACTTTGAAAATCCAATTGCTGTTAACTATGGCGCATTTGGCTCGATCCTGGGCCATGAGATCATGCACGCATTCGATCGACATGGTGCCATGTACGATTTGAACGGGTTAGACAATTTCTGGTGGAGCAATCATACATTGCGCAAATTCAACCAAGAGTCAGATTGTGTTGTCAATTCATACTTGAAGTATATCAACGAAACGGGCCAGGTTTTTAATCATCACTCATGTATTGATTTCTTTATTGTTGATTGTAGCGTGAAACGAGCCAAGAAGCAGCAATGCGCACCCTGATGGAGAACTTGGCCGATATGGGCGGCCTCAAAGTGTCAAAACTAGCGTATGATTATTACTTGAAGAAAAACAAGTAAGTCACTCACTGAATCAAGCGCAACACACAAGTCGGTTTAAGAATATCGGACGTGGCCTTACCAGGACTCAATCAAACGACTAATGATCAAATCTTTTACATTTCCTTTGGGCAGACGTGGTGTACTAAGAAACTGTCGCCCTATAAAGAGCTCCAATTCATGCAGGATACGCATGCGCCAGAGCGTTTTCGCGTTTTAGGTTTGACTCGTTAAAAAACGTTTTTGACTTCTATCATTTCATTAAGGCTCATTACAACAGCATCCTAACTTTGCCAAGTCATTCAATTGTCCTGCTAAATCAAAGATGAACCCATCTAAACGCTGTACAATTTGGGGATAACTGTGTACTTCCATCTGAACTCGACGAACTCGAACAAACTGTACTAGCAAGCAAAAACTGATTCAATCCTTCTCGATACAACACAAACAATATCTCCATCTTTTATACTGGGCCGAACATCAAACGAAACTGCCATGTTTGAACTGCTTCCTTCTTCTTCTAAACTTAAAAAATAAAGAACAACGATTTACTGCTAATTACCACTGACACTTTACAGGTAGCGTTTAGTTATTGAACGTTCTCTCGATCGCAATGCTTGCAAACTGAAATGCCAAATTTAATGAAGCAAAATACTTTTGGTATGCTATCACACTTGTTTATTTTGGTAACATGTTTATTGCAGAAAATCATTATCATTGTTCCATGCATTGTTCTTCGTCAACGAAAGCTTATTTTATGTTAGATATCTTGATCAAAACGTAGTACACTGTTTAGCTTTTGGCCACAAACGAAAAAGTGTACACAAACGAATTTTTGTACACAAACGAAAGTATCCCTTTTATTCTTGTTATACTGCAAACCAGGTTAGAATATGCTGAATCGATTCCAATGTTAGCGCGGCTGATGCGGCGTTGGCGTGCACAC
>SCLD01090300.1:0-35939 GCA_004367895.1 Oikopleura longicauda | reverse complement strand
TATATTATATAATATAACTTAATCAATGAATGACAACATAAATCTAACCCCGTTTTGCCGAAAATTAGGATTGTCAGAAAAAGGGTTCAATGATGAACTGTTGACCGATGATATAAACGAAAGATTAGAGGAACTTCGTCGCTTTGAAAATTAACTATCTTTTGATTATTTTGTATTCAAAGTTATCAATTTCTAATTAATATTTTTTTGAAAGGACCTGCTATGAAAATTGAAAATTATACTGAAATTCAGGTTTATATAATATAGTATTTTAGAATATATTTATATCATATAATTCATATTGGATTGTTAAAGTGATATTTCTTGAATTACATCGTGGATTTATGAAATTATAATGAATTGCTGAAATATAGATGAACCTTTTTCGTTCAGTGACCATGATTTGGGTCGACCTACAGCCCTATTATCTATTTTCATAGACCATTTTGTTTTAAGTGATATGAAACAGTTCCTCCATAGATATCTTAAAAGACAGATTCATCGTTGTTATCCAGAAGCCCTGGTTAAACAGTCTTAAAAGATTTCGAAAGTCTCCCTTGGCAATAAATTTGGTACGTACGAGATCACATGAGTTTGAAAAAAGTATATATCAGGTTCATGTATCAAGCATTATGCTGCATAATTTATGCAGTAAACATTTTATGTACTACTATGGAGCTTACTGAAATATTAAAGTTAAGGTTTGCTGTTTTGCTTGGTTTATATCATTTCTAAGGCTGGTTTTTTAATTATCCTCAAATATCCTCGGTTGCCAGAAAATAACTAGGTGATAATTTAAAAACTATTTTGAGTACTATTCCTCTTATACAAAAAATTGAGTACAGCGAAGCTGATAAAGTTTGCCGAATAAAATGGTCGGCTAATGATACTCGGGGATGCGATCCTATCTCGAACTCAACAATCGCCGATCTTGTTCAATCAGAGAGCTTGAATTTGCAGGGTATCGACTCGAACTCGGCATGGAACGAATGTTCATGCAAGATGTCCAGTGAATATAAGATGTTTACCTGGTTAATGTTCACCTTTGGATTTTTAATACCAACAATAGCTTTTATCAGTTCCTACATCAGGTTTGCCAATTTCAGTTCCAGTCTAGCGTTCGGTCTAGCTTCCGGTATCGGGCTAATACATTATTCAGTGTGCTGATGATAATATATAAATCAAATAAGCAAATGAATAGGCACAAGTTCAATTTGAAATCCAACTCAAAGGCTGGAAAGAGCCATCGAAAAACCATGTCTTTGATTATCAGTTTGATTTTGGTATTTATAATTTGCTATTCGCCATTTCAACTGTTTCATATGATGAGAGCTACAGATATTTTCCTCCCAACAAAGCAATGTATAGTTTTCAGAGATCTTTCCGAAACGTGAGTTTCCGTTTATCAAACTCATACCAAATCGGTCGAATAACGAGTATTTTCAGGCTAGCTTGGTTGTTACCAACACTAAATCCAGTTTTTTATTCATTCTTTGCTAATGATTTTCGTCAGCGACTAAGAAGTATTATTCGAAAGTATAAATTGACCAGAATGTCGAACACGGTCACAAAATCAACTAAAGAATGTGATTCTGTTCGACTTTGTGGCGACCATGATGAAGGTGGAAATTGCCAAATAAGAAAAAATATGGAAGCAGGACTTTTATACGTTCAAGATACCAATCTGATGGTAAATTTACCTGAAAGTCCTTTATAATAAACTAACAACACTTCACTGCATGACGGAACTAACTGCATAACTCATTCTTGAGATCATACTTTGGTGTCAAAAAGCTTGTAAACCAATGGTTATCAATTCGTTAATATGAATAATCAATGCTTTACTGACTATCAGTCTATCATTTAAAGTGAAAAAACAAGTCCGGGCAGTCCTTTTATAGAATAATTTATATTCAGGACAGTTTGAACAGTCACACGAGTTTAACCCGAGTAGCGAGCATATCCCCGAGTGTAATTGCAGTGAACGAATAAGTGTAATGTTATAAAGTGAATGATTAAAAACTTTGCCACCGAGTTTAAAAATGAAACAAGTTGGAAATCTTTCATTACGATTCAATAAAGCTTCTCAAGATTTCTTTTGCAACCAATTTCGTTTTTTCTTCAAAGGTTAATATCATTGGTCGGATATCAGCCAATCAGATGGACTTGTGGTGAATTTCGGTTAACCAGCCAATTTTCTTCGTCGAGAAATTTTAATCGCCAAAACAATTAAAACACAAAGAAGAAAACTCATTGCTACAAGACCAGAAACCAAGCTGAGGTAAGTTACCTTTGTAAAAACTTTTTAATACGGTATTTCAAATGTTAATTATTTTCGAATTAGAACAAGACTCTGAATCAATGACTTTTGAACTTTCTCAAGGCTAATTAAGAATTTATCTAAAAGATCAACTAGTTAATTATCAGTTATTTCGTCAATACCATGGCAATATCTTTCAAAACTGAACTGTAATTCATGAACTGTAACTTTTCCTGATAGCGAGAAAATCAAGTTCGTCAGTTATTGAAATTGGTTTAACCACCACGCGCCCAGCGCCAACCATTTTAAGATGTTCATGACTGTTGATTTCAATAGGACCAGCAGTAATGACTACTTGATTGATGGGTTCAACAAACGATCCAATGCCAAATTCATTGACGTCACGTTTGATTAAACGACTAGATTCACTCTCCGCATCACAAGCTTCAGGAGACGTCTAAATACAGTTGGTATAAATATATAGTAATAAATAGCTTTTATGTAGCTTGTGTTAATTTCGAATGTGTTTGCAACCGAACAGATTTCAATGGCACAATGAATATGAACGGCAACCGATGACGTGAATCCAAAGACATCGAATTGGAATCGAGCAGAAACCCCATCACCAGAATTACTGACTAAGGTGTTCATATCTTCCAGTTCATACTGTGGTTTATGTGGACAGCCATCTTTTACTAATATGAGCTCTTCAACAGTTGGATCTAAAAAAAAGTTAATGAGGACATGATGGGACAAAAAAGTACCATTTGTAGGTGTCGCCCAACAACTATTAATTTGAATTGCAATATTTTCGGCGTGAGTGGCATTTTGTAGCCGAACTTCTGCATTCACACGGCTTGTCATTCCAAAGTCATCAAACGCGTCCATTATAGGGTTTGACACATGTATACTTTGATACTGTTCGGTCTTATATAGCAGAATTTCAGCGGCATATCGACCTTCTTCAATAATCTCTTGCTCGGTATAAATTGGCCGGAAGTCCCCACGAACATATTCATTTACCGGAAATGTACATTGAAATGGTATTATTGGAGAAAACATTGATTTCATTCCAGAGACAGCAGAGTCGAACCAATAACTCGCGTCCAATTCATCAAAATTATCTTCTTGAAACTGTTTCAATTGAAGTTTTGATATGAAAGATACATGTGTCTCATTCTTAATTTTATTTGTAGGTGATTCAAACTAAAGAAAGTTTTTAAGTTATTACCTGTGTCATGGTTAAGCCACAGGTGTTCCCAGTTCTGATATAACCAGATTCAATACAGTAAGTGCTGGAATTGCTAGTCAATGTGAGATTACCATTGCAAGGTTGTGGGAAATCAAAATGTTCTGGCTGTAATCCAGAAGCAACTTTTGATGGCTTGATCTGTAATTTTTTGTGACATTCGTTCAATTTTCAGGACTCAAATGAGATTCCAAAGACAAGAATAAAGCCTTTCCTATTTGATCTCTTTTGAAAAACGCATTATCATTGGCAAAAGTAATGCACATAAATGTGGGAGTGCAATCGACAATGATTTCATTATCAACATCGTCAACAGTGATAGTTTCGATTATAGTCTGATATTTCTCAGTGATTATTGGTGCGTTGATACTCCATATGCTTCCAATTATGAAACTTTGAAAAATTCAAATTGAGCTCTATTTATACCTGTGTTCGTGTGTATTAGATGAAATATTTGAATTATTTCCTAAAAAAGTATAACATCATTTTTCGATTTTTCCACAAAGCCTCTTAAATTATTGAATGAATGATTTTTTTCAAATCCGAAAACGATTTCAAACATGGATCTCTTAATAGGGCATAAATTAAATGACGCAACTCGAAAAATTAAAATAATTGGAAATATTTTAGAATGTTCTAAATAATTGAGACTAAATTGAACAGTGCGTAGCTAAACCGAATGGAACCAAAAAATAAACCAATTGGTCGAATATGAATTTTTGAGCTGAAAGTAGTCTTTATTCCGTTTGAATTTGGGATTTTTACTTCCTTAAAATAAAAATTGGTTCATTTTGAGTAAAAAAAGACATCGACTTACCTTCAAATGAAGAGTTTAAACGTTTACGAATGCCACTTAGATGACAATAAAGAAGTTTTTTCTGATCAACACTGGCTAATGTTGCTTTGTGATCTTTATGCACTTCACTGAAGGTAAATGATAAAGTCATCAAACCTACGCCTAGATATAAATCGTACTCCATAGGATGGTGCACACGGTCAGCTTTTTGATGAACCTTTGATCAAGGAATTTAAATCTGTCGTCTTTATTGATTTTTCAAGAATTTTACACTCAAAATTCGAACTATTCGATTTCGCAGTGTTATTCTCCGGCGTACCAATAAAAATTTTTGTCCATTCTTTTAAAACGAATATTTAGGAAATAAAATGTACAAACATTATTTGGATGGAAAATCCTTTTGTTTAAAAAAATCACCAAAATAGGTAAGTTTTCACTTATCCCATTCTGGTCCGATATCGTCCGTCAAAGAGTTCCATTCAGCAGTTTTCGCAACACTGATAGGTCTTTTATCATTATAAAATATGAAATGAGTCAATCGAAGTCCATTTTGGGGATAAACAATAACTGTCATGGTATTTTTCGTGCCAATGGCTTCTTTAAAATGATGACATATGATATATGAAATATTATATTTGACATATAATATGTGAGTATATCATGAAATCATCGACTCGGCAAACATAGGTGTCGAACGATATTTCGGTGTGATGAAGTTCTATAAAGACAGATTTAAAAGTCTTACGTTCCGAACACTGTCCCAGATCACCATTGCTGAAGAAAATCAGCTTACGGATCATTTATCTGACATATCTGACGAGGTTTTCCTCAACTCAAACTGTTTGATCAGAAGTTATCAATTAGTTTCACGGGAAAGTGCTTCACATCAGCGAGAGTTGAAACGATCAAACAATGAACGAAGACTTGCAGAGGTTGAAAGATTGTTAACTTTCAGCTTTAAATGTATTTATAAGGATACTTAGACAAGCTTGATTTGGGTGTTGAGTTCATAAAAAAGGAGCAATTTTATATATCAATTTTTAGATATGAAAATCGGATTTGAGTGACATTGGTATAAAACAAATCAAGTTCAATTCCAAGCGGTAACTTTCAGACGAAAACAACCGTGTGTTTGAAGCCGAGTTAGTTTTTTATGACTCAAGCTTCAGTGAAATTATGTTCTATTTCAGTCAATTGAATTGATTTTTTCAAATAAATTGTCAAACGTAAGGTTCCGGAAGAGTTCGAAGATACTCATCTATTTTTCAACAAAATAGCAGTTATTTTCAAGGTTGCAATTGATTTATATCTGTCTCGATGCCATTAAAAAGATACAAACTCATCCATTTTTCAAAACCATGAATACAATCAAATAACTTCAAATTTGCATGGTTTGTAATTTCATCGATTACGGTTCGAATTTTATCAAGTTCATTCTTATTTTGATGAAATAAGGTATCGAAAAGGTTTGATGGCATTCTAAGATGTGTTTAGAGCAAAAACTCGAAATCGGACTTGAGATGTCAGTTGCGGCACCCAAAAAAATATCTGGCGGCATCAAGCGGCCCCTAGTTTTCTGTTGATTCATTACCTCATGATGTGAAGTTCACACATTATGAACTTATTTATCCTAGAAAATCAGGATGGAATCTGTCGGAGCTTTTTTTTAAAGTCGATTTTCGTGACTTTTGACTATTTTTTGACCATCAAAATGCCAATTTTACCCGCTCACGCAAATCTTATCAGCTTAAACTTACTGTTGGTATACCACTAGTCATACTTGATATTATGTACCATCAAATTTTAAAAATTTCGACATGCCGTAAGGGTCCTACTGATAGCTCAAAAATTGTTCTCGGTTGTATCATGCACCGTTCTCAACATTGTAGTATACACCGTTAAAAAAGCTTAAATGTACACAACTATTAAGCTGTTCAAGCTCATTTATCTGAGGGAATATGTTCAATATTTAATTTGCAAATTATAAATTCAGTTCTTCGTTTCTAGATTTTTGAAGTTTTAAATGGTCTGAGATGGATCCCCTCCGGGCAAATCTCGCTTCGACGCACTGAGACCAGCAGAAAACACCTCCACCAAATAACTGAGAATTTCTAATGGAGAGAAAATATTGAAAACTTCAATTTTCAACAAAATGGGTTAAAGTAATGAAAGTTCGTGCTGTTGGTTGGATAGCCTCACACATGCAACGAAAACTGATTACAATTGTTCTTGCACTTTGCATTTCAGTTTCCGGATTCATAAGTCAATTTATAAATCACGTGCTTGGCATGATCGATTCCGAGCCATTCGTGGTCATCCGTGACTAAGAAATCGATAATGCTCGACCATGATTCCGTTTCAGTCCTAGTATTTATCTGTCTTGTTCCATTGGAGAAAGAATTTGTAATAAAAAACTATCATTATCAAGGTAAAAAAGATCTTACACTGAATGCTGCGTAGCATATTTTTCATATTTTATCCAATGATATTAAGAAAATCACCATGCTTACCCTCATGCACCAAACCGTCCAATATTTGGTCGTCCAGGTGAAAATATGACTTATGATATCACTGGTCGCCAGTTCATAGCGCCGCCAGCTGATCGTGATCGAGTTAATGATCCTACCGAGTGCGAAGAAGATCCTGCCGAGCGTCGAAGACGGAAGCTTTTGCCAAATGTTATAGGTCTAGGAGTAAAGAAATGCGGTACTACAGCGCTCCATTATTATATGAGTGCCCATCCAAAGGTAAAAGTACCTCCTGATCACGAAGAATTAGGATTTTTTGACCGTCGTTGGGACTATGGGTTGGATTGGTACCTTGAACGACTCCCAAATGTAGCTGACGATGAAATCACAGCCAGCGCTGGACAGAATAGCAGAAACAATACCTCAAGTCAAATTCATTTTATTGATATGCAATCCTATTGATAGAGCTTATTCTGATTTTAATCACAAACTTAGGATCGGCTTAATTCGTCACTAAGTGATCTGTGATAAATATTGAGTGAAGTTCACATAATAATTTGTAATAACCACACTTATTTAGCCAAATAAAAAGAAAAAGTCCGAAATTCCGTAAAGCCCTAGCAGCAAAAGGCGTCGATTCATTTGATAATTATGTTCAAAAATTCTCTCCAAAATTACGAAAAATGAAACCTAATCAAATTGAAGAGCTTTTAGAAAATGATCAGTATAATGTGGTCCCAGGAAGTGACGACGATGCAAAACATTGGCTTACACCACTTACGGGTAAGCGAAATATTATACACTTTTTAATATAGATAATATCATATAATACCTACATATTAAATAAGTTATGTTGTTATATAAATTATATATAATATAATATAACATATACAAATTTTAGTTGGATTCTATTCTCATTATCTGGACAAATTTCTGAGTCGATTTTCTCGAAATCAGTTTCTTGTGCTTTCTGGAGATGAACTCAGATTGGATCCATTTAGGGTGATGACAAAAGTACAGGAACGTTTCCTCGACTGACAGCACCACCGAAATGAAGATTGACAGGTGAACCATAGCCTTTGGTCCATAGGGTCTGCCTACGGTGACTTCCATCGGGTTTCTGAAACGATCATAGATGTTTATGGACCTGCCACTTTGTTTGAAAGAAAATAATTTCCATTTTAATGATACTAAAGGCTTTTACTGCTTGAGTAGAAATGGAACTGATTTCTGCCTAGACGATAGTAAAGGAACATCTAGGAACGGTTGAATATGTTACCAAATATCATCATAGAACCATTTTCATGGCGCTAGACACTCTCCAGTTGACTGCATACATCCCACTACATTACATCCCACTAAGAAAACCATCAAATGCTAAAAAGTATTCTATCGAAACTGCCGAAGAACTATTTAACCTATATTCCCCCTATACACGAAAATTACGCGATCTTGGTAAGTTATTTCATCGTTCCATCTCTTGTCATTATGAATTCAGGAGTTAACATTTCGTGGCCATTCCCAGAAGAGACTGACTTTGTAAATTAAAGCAGGCTTATCCGTACTTGGACCGTATACCAAAAAAGACGGCTCAACGGCTCAAATGCAGTTTCGAACTTCAAAAACAAAATGCTGCTTGGAAAGATTTCCTGCTAAACCATATCATATGGTGCATATGATATGGTCTTCATAGTGATATATGAGAATAAAATACAGAACATGATCTATTTTATTTATCAAATCATGAATCTTCTAAAAGTAGAGACTTCAATGTTAAACTTTCTTTTGGCACATTGCCAACCCGTTGACCCATACGAACTAACAGATTTGCAAACGTCAACTTTTCATTACTAACAATTTTCAAACTTGTGATCAATCGTTTTCCATCTTGTGAATTCTTATCCGATTCAATATATTCAACCAAATTTGGTATCGAAATCATTTCTTTTTCATCGCGTTCTATCTCACAGAAACCATCCAAAATCTAACAATGACCAATTAATAGTAACAAGATAGGTTGAACGTACCTTGATCATTTCTTTGTATGTCATATTCGAGGCTTTTGACACTGTATAATAATTAAAATCGGCCACGATTGGATTCATTTTATGCTTCAGTGCACGATCAAGAATAAATCCATTTTCTCTCGTCCAATCAGATATTGGTATATTGAGCTCTTGCGCCATCAACTGACGAACATTATTAGCATAAAGCATAGCATCCTTCATTTCTTCTTGACGTGGGTGATAAACAGGTAAATATTCCATTTCGACATTTATTATCGGTTGACACATAGTTAGAAATGTTAGCAAGCCTTTTATAAGGTTACCACAAAATGATTCAATATTTTTCCGACATTTCTAGTATTTGAACCTATCCTAAATTCGTTGGATTCTGACCAAAAGTCCAACTGTAAGTATTCCATCCAGAAAATCTCAAGATTATAGGTTGCACTGCAGATCCTGATCCGAATGCACCCGGCTTAAAAGTCATCAAAGCCCTGCTATTAGTCAAAGTTCCTTCTGGAAAAATTGCCACTTGAGGGTAATCAACATCTTCGACGCGTTTTTTGATTTCATTAATAACGAAATTTTTTGAATTTAAATTATCACGATCGACGAATATTGGTTTGCAAACTGTTGTTTGGTTCAGAAAGTGATTCCAAAAAAATGAATATAAATGTCAATTGAATTTTTTGAACCTTTACTCTGAAATAAGCTGACCAAAAATTGGAATCTTTCGATTTTCTTTAGCTGAAATCGGCGAGGGAAGTGCATGATACCGTGCATGGAATAAAAGAACAAAACCATCGATTAATGTTCCATGTGGGGCTAATGTGAGAATTCTTGCCTCTTTTGGATCTGCGGGAGAACCTTTTGTCTTTTTAGGGTTTTTTTCTGAAACCGAGTGAGCGTGAACATCAGTGTAGATTTCTTTATATCCTGGCCATATTAAAATCCCTGACTTGACGAATATACCACAAATATAAAGCTGCATACGACCCAACCACGTGGTGAAATTGACCAAACATAATTTCCATCCTGCTGGCTTTTCATTTGGTTTAAGCACTGCTTCTATGAGATAAGCACTCACTGCCGTTGGGAGAAGGCTTATGTTAAGCAAAGCAAATCGAACAGGGAAAATTGTTATAAAACATATAAGGGTCTTTCATTCAGATTCAAATACTGCTTTTTCATTTGCTGACTCCTATAATATGCGTAATTTTTTATTCAGTAACAAAGTAAGGAGTTCTTTGTCACGTGAAAAATGCTAGAAACTGTGAGAATTTTGTTTAAGGGTATCACGACGATCTGCTCGAAATCCCCCAAAAACGACCGATTTGAAAATCGGAATAGCCCACTTAGGGTGGCCCTAAAATACTCTATGGTACATATAACATGTGTAGATTAAGTTGTTCACTTTCACGCTGTTTAGTGCACATTGAGTGTATTTGAATTTAACCTGTAAAAGTCGAAGCGGTGTAATTGAAATCTGCTGCCCAAGTGGGAATAATTTCGCTTGATTTTCGTGTGGCTCGATCTTTTTCACTCTAGAATTAAAGATTTTCAGATTCATTAAAGTCAATTACCAATTCTTTCTTTGAAAAATCAAGGGTCGTTCAATTAAAAATGAATGTGCCTTCTTCCAATTAAAACCTGTTAGAGCTCAAAATCGGCCAAAAGTGTTGGAACTGACAAAAATAGGCATTTTCCGAAGACTTATTCTACTCAGAAAGTTATCAATAAGTGTTACATAATAAGTTATTCACCTGTCCGTTGAAACGAGCTGACCCATAACAATAAAACAAACTGGGCTAAACTAAAAAAACAAACAACTAAAGATTCCACTCAGATTTTGCACTCAGCTAGTAAAAACAATCTAGAATATCAAGATTTCTCGAACTTTTGCGTGGGCTAAAGAAAAGATGTAGGCGTTGGTTTTGACTCAATGAATTTTATTTAATAAGGCTTTTACCACAAAGTTAAGTAAACAGAAGGTTCATAGGAATCAGATCGTTCCAGCTCACGTGAGTACATGATATATCATGAATTCAGGATTATTTCTGTGACAGCGGTTTTTATGTAGTCGAGTCAATTCCGATTACAGTCTTCTGGCGCAGGCAATTCCAATATTTCTTCCAATGGTGGTGCATCTAGAGGTGGTCCACTTTCAATTGAACTATTCAGTCCGAGACCATCTAATGACTCTAATGACGGTGGATCGTCCTCAAGTACCTCCAAGGATGCATTAATTTTGTCCGTCGATGTATTGGAGGATGCCTCTTTTGGTGGTTGCCTTTTGTATGAAAACCCAGCCCCGTTATGAAACTTATCTGCATGATGCCTCAGCGATTGCTGCTGTGTAAACTTTTTTCCACAAATTGTACATGATATTTTTATACTATCATCGTGCGTTCTCACATGACTCTGGCAAGTTTGTCTTGTATGGAAGCCTTTCTCAGGGATTCAGTTTCGTCCAGAATTATGTCTCCATTATGTAAATGGTTCGTTTAAAATTTTATTGACTCCTGGCCTTTATTACAAATTTTACATTCAAATGAGTATTGGTTTGTATGTATTCGGACATGAATTTCTAAATTATGCCGTCGCGGTGTTGTATAAGAACACTCGTCTTTGTACGGGCATATAAAATGGCCCTGTACATTCTTTTCAAATGATGTTTCATTTTTCTTGTCTTCACTACCACGTAAATCCACTATCAGTTCGTTCAAAATCGCATCTTCTACTTTACTATCGACCTAGACATTTATTAAACCTACGCAATTCAAACGTTTTGGGTACCTGTGCAACGACTGCGACCGCTGATCTTGTACTTTTATCCAAAGTTCCTGTCTGATTAGCTTGAACTGCCTGTGAGTTAGCGACAGCATATTTATTGTAATCTGGTCTTTTTCTTGGTTTTGGAAAACATGCTTCGTTCTTCAAATGCCTTTGCCAACCTGTCTTCTGTTTAAACTTCTTTCCACAAATATCGCAAGTGAATGGCTTCTCTCCAGTGTGCCTCCTGACATGCTTCTCCATAATATGACGATTATTTGTCCGATAATGACAGTCGTCTTCAATATGCGGACATTTATAAAGGCCCTTTTCGTCCTTTTCGAACGTTGGACCGGTTCGACACGATTTCTTTTTCATATGTCGATCACAAGTTTGTTTTAATCTGAGTAAGGTTTGGTAACTGAACCGTTTAGTTAAATATAATCATGGTTGACATTTAACAGTCACATTACGAAGTGGGATTCTAATACCATAACTTATGGTCCATAAGCCTCTAAAATGTACTTTTAGGGCACTAATCAACTTTGAATGACAAAAATCAACGCTATGGCCTCAACGCTATGGCCTCCACTAGAAACGAAAATACGATTTGATGGTAATATCCATAACGATTCCGGTACAATTTTTGATGATCCATAAAACGGATATGAGACTATGAATCATAGTCTATGATAAAAGTCATGTTTGATTCAAAAACTTCTAATAGTACATGTTAAACCTTGCCTAAATCCGACACCACAGAATTCGCATTTGAATGGTTTTTCACTCGTGTGTATTCGTATATGACGGGCAAATGAGTTACGATATCGCGAGACGTAAGGACAGGCAGGACACTGGAATCGTCCTGCAATAGTTTTTTCCCATTTTGCCGGATCAATGAAAAGTTTTTTGCCAGCATTCACACCAGTCAGCTCCATCGTAACCGGTACCATTTCTGGGCATTTACTTGGCATTCCCAAGTGTGTTACATGCATGAAACCGTCGGGTGTACCACTTTCAGGCTCATCTGTTTCCATGGCTTCAATTTCTTCGAGTTCTTCTTCTTTGACAGTTAACTCAGGAATAACTTCAGTTTCATCTTCTGAAGTATTTTTGCCTTCATTTTTATTTTCTTCGAAACCTCCAATACATTCAATTATTTCGGTATTCTCGGTCTCAACTTTAATTTCAGTAACCGCTGTTATTTCTTCGAGATTTCTAAGATTTTCTTCGGCTTCTTTTTCTGCCTCCTTTTCAAGCAGTTCTTCCAGTTCCAGAATTTTCAAAATTGCATCTCCATTTTTGTAAACTATCTCCTTCACGCTCGAAGAAAATAAATTCTGTTGAGTGATTGTTTTTTTGAGCTTTTGAATTTCGTTAACCAGATTCGAATTTTGGTCTTTCAAATTTTTAATTTCGGTCTGGTACTGGTCAATACTGACCGTGGCGAAAAATTGTTGTTGACCTTGAATAGCTGTTTTACCGCTTGGTAAAATATTTCGATACTATTGATAAGGGCTAAAAAGGCGTACCGCGAAAAGAAGTAATTTTTATTTTTAGATGAGGCCCATTTCCTGAGTAGTAACGTTTCTTGGCATTTGAATTTGAGACGGAATAACTGCCCGAACACCCGGGCCCGGTGAACCCTGAACAAAAATAGGAAGTCCTTTCATAGGTTGATTAAATGCAATTATTTCCAATGGTAAATTTTTATTAGAACCCATTCCTGGTTGAATATTTCTAAAATTTTTGACATGAATATTTGGCTTAACAATAACTTTTGGTCGTCCAGGTTTCAAATGATGGGATTGCCTTGAATATGGGGTATTGTCAACCAAACTAATTTAGCATAAACATGGTCTGAGGTCCCTGGCCTTGATTGAGAAAATAATGGTCGTCCATTTTGACTAAGCGTTGCTCCAATGGGCGCGATTGGTTTTGGAACAATCGGTTTATTCGTATTCATTTCATAATTTTCTCTTTACTTTCTCTCAAAAGGATAAACAACTTTTTTTCCAAAACGTTTTTGTCAGTCGAAAAAATAATTTAAATTAAAGAAACTTCATGAGCCAATCAACGTCAAGTAACACGGATTCGAGTCATTTAAACGACGGTGATTGGACCTGTGGGAATGTGTGGGCTTAGATGAGGTCTCAAGTAGATGCCTCGTGCGCTGGAGGGAAATGGTGACTCATCCGCGTGGAACAAACCACATTATTTCTTAACCACGTATCAATTTGATACTATCAAACTGAGCCACACGGTCTAAGACTTTGCCAACCACCACAATTAATGAGTCACATGGGTAGGTACAATTCAGTGGAATTCAGGATGTTTAGAATGCGCTCGACTATTATCCTGGAACTTTCACTCTAAAAGTAATGTTATCCGAGGAATCGATTGCGCTTATCAAAATTAACAAAAAATGCCAACCAGCCGGTCAAAATTGCGATTTTATGCATTTAGAATTATATAACCGGCTTGCTTACCACCGTCTCACTCGAAGCTCAGCTTTTTATTGCATTTTTAAAAAGTTCATGAGATTTCGATTCTAAAACTTTCAACCGATCAACAAACCGATAACATTTTTGGAATCAGCGTAGTCGATGATTTCACAAACCCTGGTAGACATCTATTCTCAAGTAGATGAAATCCTCATCTTCTCTTTTAATTACATTTAAAATAGGCATTGGTGGTGTAAGATTCTACTACGAAATAGATGTCTACCAGGGTACATGTATATAATTTGAGTTCATTCTAAGAAAAGTCCCCCCCCATAAGAATTGTTCCTACAAATGGGATTCATCACGGAAGAAAAATATGAAATTACCTTTGTCTAACGGCGTCGCGAGTCATTTCTCTGTTTGTTATTTCATTCAGATTAACGCTTTGCAAGTTTGATACCACTTAGCACAAGGCTTAAATGCATCAAGATACAATTAAAATTCAATTCAAAGGAATTTTGATGAAATCTTTTGCCATCTCAAGTCTTGAATCAGATAATTTAACCTTTCTTAACCTTCATGAGGTAATGAACAAATTCTGACGGAAAATGCCCAGGCCGGGACGGACACCGTCATTCCATTCGGTGAAAACCACTGATAAGCAGATAATCAAAACGTTAAAATAATACACTCGAAGTGAAATAGAGCTTGTATAATTTAGGGAGGTTAGTTTTATCTGAACCTTATCTTAATTTATATCATAAAATCAAATTATCTTATTTATTAATTTTTTAATTATAAATATCTGTGGGCAAAATTTTATGCTGGACCATTCTCCCCCACTAGTTCCGGGTTATTACTCACCAGTGACTCATCTTCATTAACTATTCCCACAGTTGGATTGTTCCAGGCTGGTTATCCTGACCGCCGACGAGTGGCAAATGGATAAGAATGAAAACGATCGATTCGATCATATGGTCGCTTCGGATAATCGTCACCGATATTGGTGATGTCATCATAAAATGTATGACTCAATTTAGGCCAATCAATTGACTGGATAATGAGTCATCCATTCAGGAGGCTACTTACAAATGAGTGGAATTTGAAATTCAGACTCGGAAAATGTGAGAAAAACAAATCTTCATGAAAAGTAAAAACGATTAAATATGAACGAAAAAATGCGCACACAAGAAAATACATCGGAACATGAAAATGGAGCAGGTAATGTTCAGAGTATGAGTCATACTGTACCAATGTATGAGACCAACAACAGTGTGTTATATTCAGAATAAAACTATCGCCGAGTCTATCGGGGTTTTTTCGTGATAGTAACTAATAAGACTGGTATTTAGATAATGCAGAAACGATTGAAAATGACCTACTGGATCAAATAGATTCAAATTCTGAAAGTCAAGAATCCGAAGAGAATCAAGGAAGTCTTTTATGGCTTATTGTAATGTCGTTTGGGTTTACTCTTCTATTTACTGCTTTTCAAACAGGATCAGGATCCCAATAATCGTCAGACCATTTATTTCTGGTCGTTTGTTCGTTAAGGTTAATTTTGGTTATCCATGAATAGGATCGCAAGTAGCTGAAATAGTATTTAAATCATATAAAGAAGAACATGATGTTGAACTTAATGCGTATACTGGATCAGTTGTACTGTATATTGTATTCGCATTATCTAATTGGTTTGCTCCCTCAGGAATCGTTTGGATTAGTATTTTTCGTTAATATAAGCGTGTAAGATAGAAATTCCAATGTTAATATGGTTTTTTGTCTACAATTAACGAATAGTATATCCGGAATAGGGGTGAGGTTGTGATGATTTTTGAAACGAAATAAAAGTGATTTCTTTGATTGGTGAAAAGTTCACTTTGATAGTTGGTGGATCCACGTATGTTTTGTACCTGTCTCTTTTCTTATACCCAAACAATCCATGTCTATACACTTACTCAGGCTTGATTTCGACATATTCCTAAATGGTATCAACAAGGTGACGCCGAAAACTAAATTGATAATCAATAAAAAAGTTATAATTGGAATCGGTGCCGCCATCTTGTGGACGGCTCAAGGTACTTTGATGGTTAAATATTCAACAAAGGATACTATGGATCGTAATGCCACTTTATTTTGGGCTTTATTTCAATCGAGTTTGATAATTGGGCCTCTTTATGTTTTCTTTTCGTGGCATGGGAAGGAAGAAATTACAGATCACGACAGAATTCTTCTCTATAGTTTGCTCACCGCTTTCGCAGGTGGCGCTGTCGTTATTTTCGCCATTCTCAAAGCCCCAAGATCTACGAACCCTGCTGGTACTAGGAGATTTGACTTGCGCCAAGGCCAGTTTTAAAATATTTATTGACGATACATATACGTAGTTCGTTTGTGTTAGAAAATGATAAAACCATTTAAGCTTTAACTGCTCTCAAGGAGGCGCTAGCTGTTGCATCCACTCGCCAGATGGCGCTTTTAATGTTTACTTTTGCCCAAACTGGATTTATTCTTTCAATGTATGCCCTTGTACTGCCAACCGCAGTTGGATCAACTGCTGCTCTTCCAAATTCGAAATCACTGGTTGGTCTTGTTGGATTATTAGTTGGAACTGGAGAAATCGTAGGCGCCCTTTCGTATGGATTCCTCATAAAGTGTGCCCCAAACTGGTCACGTGGTTTCATAATTATTTTTGCTTGCATTTGTCACTGTTCAGGAAAGTTCACACTGGCCAGCGTGAAAATGATTGACACAAACTGCGCGAGTGTAACGTAAAAAGCTTTCATGTTAATATTTCTGGCTATACCAGAAGATGCAGTTCTCCAGGATGTAAAAATGACATCAACCCCTACGTATATTCCACCCACTGAAACAATTGTCGGATTTACGGCTGTTTTACTCGGATTAGGTGATTCTGGATTCAATACTCAGATAATGGGTATCCTTGGTCTGCTTTATAAGGTCAGTTAACAATATCAGATCAAACTAAAAATCTATGATACCAAAAACTTATTTCTAGAATGAATCAGCACCAGCATTCGCCTTGTATAAATTCGCTCAAAGCTTCACTGCTGCAGTTGGCTTCTTTTACGCCTCAGGGTCGTTTTCTCACGGAATTATTTTCATTTCGGACAAAAATGTCAGTATATCACCGAAAACAAATCTATGACGAAAACTGAAAAAGTTCTTGTTCTAACATGGCAGCTTTTAATTCAATCGATTTTTACATTACTTGGAACTGCCTGCTTCTTACTTGTGGAATATAAATTGCCAAGAGAAACTTCAACTTACGATCAGATATAATTTATATCATATAACAACGTTAATTCCCTTTAGTCCAACCATAAACAGACATTTAACATGATTCATTAAAAATTAAGTATTTATTTGATCAGTATTCTTCTGTGGTTACAGTGGTGATACCATTTTCCACAACTGTAGTTGTTTTAATAGTTTTTCCGTTTCTCGTTTCGGTTCTGATGGTGGTCTTTTTTCCGCAACTAGTCTTGGGCCCACTGGCGGATCGACTTGTTTTGAATGGATGTTTTACCACAGTTGGTTGCACAGGCGTTGATTGGGGGATAGCTATCGAACTGGATTTCAATGGCAAGACATTTTGAGCAAAGTAGCCAGCATTAGTAATATTACCAGCTTGATAATTTGTTCAATAAAGGCGCTAAAACTTAATCAATGATCTAGTGGAGAAAAACTCATAGGAGGAACTGTTCCTGATCTATATCGCCCTACGACATAATAATTGGAACCATGCTTTTTATGGGTTTATGATCGGACGGACTATTTCATTCGTCTAAGAGAAAATATAAAAACCATCCTTGGCAATGCCGATTCCGAGTTCAGTTGTTCCTTTCCAAACCACTTGCGTGAAATGGCCTGCACCCGGATTCTCATTCCACCCAGGATTATTAAAACTGTAACCTGGTTTATATAATTCGTCATACCAAGATTTGGTCGCTCGTGTCACTTCCGTCGCTATATTTTGTTTCACTACATTTATATAAATTGATTGGCAGATATTCTCAAGGGTGGTTTCCGTCATGCACAACGGTCACATGAATGGTTTATTTAGTAGATCGATAGTGAAACGTTTCTAAATCGTGATGCATTCCCATACTCCATGCCAGATTCTCCCCGCATCCTGCTCGCTCCGAATTTTCCGCATGCTTCATCTTGCCAAGTTTAGTCAATTTATCAGCATACTTTTGAGCGGCTTTGTTCAAATCATCCGACAACTTTGATGAGGGATCGAAATGGTGGCATTGCCACCCTAAGCATACGCATTGTTAACTACACGGTAGGTAACGATAACGACTGGTAACCACACTTTCGACATGTCTTACCGAGTCAGTCAATTGATCCCTGACTGTAATGGCGGTGTATCTTTATGCAGTGCCCTAAGTCGGTTGTGCTCTTTCAATCCAGCCTGCTGTGCTTCCCTTACTGGGCTGTTTTACTCTCATTATTTAACAGTTCCTGTTTACAAAAAAAAACAGTGAGTGTACCATACGGTCCAGACCGTATCTCGGATTTAGAAAATAAAATATTTAAGAAGCCCTTAATCTCAATGACATTTTCCTTCTTTCCAAGTTTAATTTGTCACTTTTCAAATTGATGTGGCTTTACATTTCTATTTGTATATCATGATATGCTTAAGATTTTGCCTCTGGGCAAATAAAAATTATAATTTTGGGAGCCACATCCGTTAACGTCAAAATGATGACTTCTTATGTATAAAGTCAGTAGATAGTCAGTGTTTAGTCATAAATTATACGTAAATGAATAATATTATACAGTCAAACGTCTTACGTAGGGTATGTAAAAAAGGCATCTCAAGGACAGCAGTGGTAAGACGAATGCGGTAACTGATAAGATGGTTTGCTGTCAAGATAAGAGACTTTATTGTGGAGAACCTGATTTATAACTAGGAAATGCCGAAAAATCAACTTTTAACTGGGTAATTAGTACGCGAAAAGTCGGTTGGGAGATTGTTGGATGATATCAGAACGGCAAGAAAAAATATTAAAATTTGGCGCTAAACGATAGTTTTGATGGTTTAGGGTTCTTAGGGCAAGTTTACTTGGTACCGAAAGTTTCAAGTTGTTGGGAGCTCTAAACTAGAAATAAGCTTCGGCATTTCCACCCCTATTTATAACAAAACTTGTTTCCCGAGTGATGAAAATACAGACCATGCCTACACTTTAGAAGGACTTTCCATTGATGTTGATTATGTTTTGGGACACAACTTGTGGCGCTATGTGACTAGAAGTCTCATAATGAGAGCAGATTAAACCTCAATTAATGCAAATCGAAGCACATACTGTTTAAATCAAATCGAATACCTGAACCAAATCGCCCATATCGCCCATAGCCAAATATAACGAGTCATTTTGGATCGATAAAACCGATGAAAACTCAATTGGACTAAAGATTTATTAATACAGATAAATAAAATCATTTTGGCAAATAAGTGACATAGGTGCCCTCCGTAGTTTGTTGTTTGTTATAAAGTTTTGATTTATCAAATCCTCCTTTAAAGGGCTCCGCAGACTGATCATCAGACATAGTCTGTCCGAAATCAGATATGGACCATATCATATGGTGGATCCCTCCCTTTTTTGTTTGAATTTTGTTGTTGCATACTGGCATGCTCAAGGTCTTATCCTCATTAAAAATTAATCCATATAGATGTGTTATACAGATCAACATATCAATTCATTGGATAAAAAATATAAATTATTAGACACGACCCAGATCTTAACTTATCGTTACCAATATCATATTGGCAATATGCAGAGAAATCAATATGGTTTTTGTGTAGAGGTTACTTTCGACATATCAATATAAACTTGAGTCGCATAAAACATCCAAGGAATTGCATTTGAATGGTTTCCTATACGTTGCTTATGAGCATCATAATCTTTTTCTTCTAATTGTTTGAAGAATTTTGGCCTTATACATGTGTAGAAATAAAACATCCCCAAAAGCAACATCATTGGCGTCAATGGAAACATAATCATCCACTTTTTATGTTTATTAATACAGTCTTTTCAATTTCCAAGTTGTATCTATTATCAGCTACTCTATGAGACAACCATACGGTATCCATACCCCCGACCACATCCTTTGAGATATCATGCAAATAATAAATGCATAACCAATCTCGTATACTGTGTTGGTTCTTTAAATGACAAAAATCTCAGCTGAGCAAACAAAAAATTTGACTTCCGGTGCACGAAATTTTGAAAATTTTATCTCTGGTTTATTTTCACATCAACAAAAGTCGATGTTTGAAAGTTGATTTCAAACTCTTTGACCATAGAATGGCCAGCTCGTAGGGTGACTGTTAAACTCTCAAAAGCTAAGTTCGATTGTAAAATGCAAATTCAGTTAATTAAGAATTGCTAATAAAAATGCATCAAACGATCTGGAATTAGTGCCCATAGAGTCAACTGGGCACGGATAGAGTCTTATTTTACCACTTTTTAGACTTTTATAGGCTTTAAATTATAGCCTATTATGAAAGTTGAAAACGTAAAAAAACTAAATTATTGTGAAAAACAATTCCCACGGTGCTGCAATCATCGCCATTTTCTCTAATCGACATTCAACTGTTCTTGATTGTTCTTATTGTCCTTGGGCAAACTAACACCTTTCAGAGTTTATATAGTCCTGGTCGTCACTCTCGAGCCTCTGATATAATTGAGTAAATTGTCCTGGATTAAAGGCTGAATCCCTTTTTCTTCATTTTTTCTCTGAATTTCAATTTGAATAACAGAAATATAAATCAATGGCGCGATTGTGGATGTCAAAACCGCCTCAACCTTGGTTAAAATATTCATATTTACCCTTTTGGGGTTAAACCGAATGGGATATAACAGTATTCGAGAATATACTTGGTCGAGACTCTCGACTCGAGAGTACAGTATTGACAAAAAATACCTTTTTGAAGTATTCAAATTATCTGAATTAAATTCTAAGTTGCATGCAGATATGGTGACTTTTACATCGTTGTATTTTATCTAAGAAACATTCCAATTTCATTAAAAAATGTTCAGACAAGACATAAATTATGTCTATAATAGATTTTAAGGCTTAATTTCAAAATCAAAGTAAAGGTTGTTTGTAAAAAAACTCAGATAAGATCCAGGATTGATGGCTTGCAAGTAAACTCATTGAACTTGGTTAGGGGTCATTTCACAGCAAATGTTCATTTTGTAAATAGATCATAGCAAACTGTTAACTGATCACAGCAAAATGTGAAATGATCACAGCAAACTGTGAAATGATCACAGCAAACTGTAAAATAATCACAGCAAACTGTAAAATGATCACAGCAAACTGTAAAATGATCACAACAAATTGTAAACTGATCACAGCAAACTGTGAAATGATCACAGCAAACTGTAAAATGATCACAGCAAACTGTAAACTGATCACAGCAAACTGTGAAATGATCACAGCAAACTGTGAAATGATCACAGCAAACTGTAAAATGATCACACCAAATTGTAAACTGATCACAGCAAAATCTTAAATGATCACAGCAAACTGTAAAATGATCACAACAAATTGTAAACTGATCACAGCAAAATCTTAAATGATCACAGCAAACTGTAAATCGATCACAGCAAAGATCATTTCACAGTGTTCTGCGAAAGGACCCTTTAGCATTGAACTTTTGTAGAAATCTGGCTCTTAAACCCCTTTAACTCTTCATATGGCCTTGTACGCTTTTAAGTGGAGTTACTTAACCTTTTGAATTTATTTGAAGGCATTTCGAAATATCAAGAGTATCACAAGACTATCAAACTGCAAAAATTGATACAGTGAATAAAAATTTGTATACTGTTTGGTTCATACAGAACCGATATGGACCATATGATATGGTTATATAGAGTATATCGTATAATGTAATATATAATAAATTATAAATGGTATAAGTTATACCGTGGGAACATATAGTATGGTTCATAACAGAATTAATTTCGGACGCACAGAAGGTCAAATACTGTCTTGCAGTCAATGTCTTATTAAATAAAACAAGATTATGGCTTTAGATTACTGTATATGTTCACATTATTTACCCCAGTAAAATATGTTGAACAAAGACCTGGTCAACATCTGATTTCTTCCTTGTCCAAGAAGTCTCCGAAATTTATTTGAGATTTTTCAAGTGTATAAATCTTATCACAATGAACGAGTGAAGATTAATGTTTCCTGCTGATGGAACAAGAATTGATCAACCTTGAAATAGAACGGATTTTAGAACTTCAATTTTCCAGAATCTCGATTTCAGAATTTTGATCCCATTTAATCAGATTCGTCGAATTAATCTCGTCTAATTCTGCTTAACGGTACTGGTTTTTTTTTCAAAACTTTGAAGTGAGAGCAGGTTACTATTGGACAAATCTATAATACTCAATTATCATGTTTATAAAGATGTTGATAAATTATAACTTAAATGTCTCAGCGTAATCGAGGTGGTAATCCTTTCTTAAATGGGTTTAATTCGCTGAAATTCGCGGACTATTCATGCGCAAACGCGAACATTCAAGGACGAACATAAGCGACAAGGGTTAATTGAGCATCTTGCATAACCAGTTTGATAACCATCCCGGAAGATTATATTTTTGCAAAAACATAAATTAAATTGAAGCTTAATTAAAGGGCTTAGCATTTCCGGCCATTAACTGGTTTCGTATGACACTGTACAGAGTGTCCCGTACCGTACGGGTCGTACGGTACCTAACGGACTCTATAACTTGATATAGAATACCACGAACAGACGGAGATATCTCAGAAACTGATTTTCTCACGATTTTAATCAAGGTTTCATTACTAGAATCACCGACTTCTGCTCTGATTATTTCGTAGAATTGAAACTGATAAAAATCATATGACACGCGACAAGATCAGACTTTCGTTTCAAGATTGTAGATATGACCGATTCAGATATTATCTATCCTATCCCTGGAACTTTCTACGACAGTCTTATTCATACACAGTTAAAATTTTAAGAATTTTATGTGATATTAAGTTAGAATCATATAAACTGTAGTACGTCGCTCTTATGCATTGTTTTGCCAAGGTTGCTCTCATTGCTGATCGGTACTTTGAGAGCTTCATAAAGACTTTTTCATTTCACAAACCATTGCGCCTTCAATTTTAAGGGGGCTATACCCTGATTTACTCATAAATGACTTCCATATCATATGTAGGAGTGAAGAAAACTTTACTTTGCTCAGTTTGTCAATTTTCCAGTTTGACCAGTGTCTTTTTTAACGAAAGGGCATTGAAAAGTCTTTTAATTTGTCACGGTTTATTCTTCGTATTTACCGGTCGTTCCCGAATATTCCGATTGATAGAAGTCTAATTGTCTGGTAATTGGATTGGCTTCCGGGAATTTAGATTAGCCAGGTGTTTCCTGGAACCAATCAGCTTGATAAGTCCCGTCGATCAAGGGCGCTTCACTTTCGAAATTCAATTTTGCTCCATAGCGCCATCATATTCTAGCTATATAAACTTTCATATCGAATGCCTTGACATCAAACTTTCAAATAACAAACCAACAAACAAACAAACAAACAAAAAAATGAATTTTTCAAGCACAATCAAAATTTTGGTTCTTGCCTTTGTTGCCACCGAGTGTGCCACTTTAAGAAAAGAGACTTTGGCCTGGTCATGCTCTAAAATGACCCGACTTTTTGACCTTTCCGAGGCCTCATACAAAATTTTCGCCCTTAACATGGAAATCAACTCTGGTCGCCGTTTAAGAAGACAGCAGATGGTCGATATCCACCAAGATTCCCGACTTTTCATGACCAAAATTCACGCCAGAATCAGTCACGTCCTCACTGACCTTGAAACTGTGGACAGTCCAACTGGAGCCGAACTTTCTAGAGCACTTGTTTTCATGGCTGAAATAATCGAAACGGAGTTTAACGTCAACCAAATCCTCTCACGATCATCACGACACAGCGTAAAGTCAAGAAAGAATTCAGATTTAGTAGCCGAAAGAGCAAAACTCTCATTGAAGCATATAACAGAATCTTTTATGTCAATCTCTGCCCAATGTTAGATCATTTTAAAGTCGTTTATCCATTTAATTCGAGTTAACAGGAAACTCGGATCAAGTGGAAAACAACTTGTGACCACGTTGTATATGACCTGAAAGTCTGTTCACTAAAGTTCATTAAAATAAATAAAAAATCAAGTATATTTCTATCCAGTTTCATTCGTCCTTTTTTGGAAAGTTCATATCGAGTTTGTAAAAGTTAATGCAGGTAATTAACTACCCACGGAATTCAACCTAGCTATGGTCTATAGACAGTCACGGAAATGACCTTGTTTTGAATGACCTTGTTTTGAAAACAACTAAAATGTAAAAGGCAATTATTTTCTGTTATTACGGGGTCATTGCAAAAATAAAAGGTTGGTTCGATCATTTAACGACCAATTAACCAAAAGTAATTCTTTATTAAAGTTTACAGTCCGATCATCTACGTTACCCTTTATACCAATTTGATCCTATGATCCTAGTTTGAGTACATTGGTCAGTATCTGACATTCAGTATTTGAAATAATTTATGTCGACGTTCAGCATATTAAATGCAGCATATGCGAACTCAGTGTCAAAACAACACGAACATGGACGATCCGTAATGGCCCAGATCATTTCAGGAATAGAAACTTTTATGACATTCTATACATTTTCTTTCATATTTATAATACAGAATATTTGTTCTCTTCAACATTTTTTTGCGAAATTCTTTGAACAATGATTTCTTTTTGATTTTCAGGGGCAATTATTGTACAAATAATTTCAGTTACAGTAATATACCGATGAGTCATAAATATGACTCAATTGGCATGAGAAGAAGAAGTAGAATGGAATGCCTGATTCGTAAATACAGATTTAACTTTGAATTTAACCTATTACAAATGACATCGGATGACAAGTTACATCATCAGATGGCAGTTTTTTCGTGTGCACCTATACATCATCTCCAGTGCTTTCAGATTTTGGTTGACCTTCGGCATATCCTTCAGCAGATGATTCAGACTCTTCTTCACGGCGTTTCTTAATGATAAAGAATGCAATAGCACCTAAAAGCAGGATGACAAGCAATACAACGATGATTATAACAACTTTGATTGGGGCTCAGACATTGACATACTCAGATCAAGACATTTTAATCACTTGGAGACAAACTATAACCATATTTACGATCCTGAATCATCAAACCATCATAAAATGTTAATAATAAATCATTCATGATGAATATGCAATAATAAGGTAACTTTTTAAGTTCTGTACCCGTGTCAATTAAAACATTATTATTATCCACGTTATTAATATTCAAGTTTGAATACCCATGAAGGAAATCGAGCAACAAATAAGGTCAGCTTGATTTGAACTTTTGACTCGTGATCACCGACTCCTTGTCTTAATGATCCGCTAAACTTTTCAACAAATCACTTTATTTGAGCCCATTCCTATACTGGCACCACCACTTTCTGGTTCATCTGGAACCAATGGTGGAAGAACTTGGATTCTCATATCAGCTTTTTTGATTTCTCCACTGAGAAGATTTGTTGCAAGACATGTGACTGTTAAATTGGCAGCCTCAGAAAAGAGTCCATCTCTGTTAAACGTTGCATCACCTTAATTATATTTTTACAGTCACTTTTCAAGATTAAGTATGCTCACCATTTTTATATTCTATATTGATATCGTTGGGACGACCATCGACAGAACAAAACACAGAATTTTTGGAATCTTCACCGGCACGGAAAACATTACGAGTTGCGTTAACACGATTATCAGTCAATACTGGTTGACTGAGATAATGATAATCAAAGGTTAAAGGTTCAGCGACTTTATTTGTTTCAAAACTACTCTTTGTGCAAAAGCTTGACAAAACTGTGCCAAATGAATTATATTTGCACGCTAGTAAGGCAAAATTTTGAAAAAAATTCCTGCGTTCTTGCTATTGGGTCCATCAATTTCACATGTGACTACTTGTTCGCCAGTATTTGAAATTTTGTGTGTTGTGCTCAGTTTTGATGTTGCATCCTGTCCAGCACCTTGAGCAGCAGTTTGACCATCAACGGCAATAATAAGTTCAGGTTTCGGGTTTCCATCGGCTTCACAGGTGATAGTGACTTGTTCATCGGTAGCTCCCCAATGTTTATCATATTTTTCAATGCTTAAAACGTTTAGATAATCTATCAGTGAAGGATCACATTTATTAGAATGTAACATCACAAGTTGATTGTAAATGTGCAAACATTTTATTTCGAACCCATATTCACTTACAGTGACTCGTCGGTTTTGAGAGTAACAAATGTTGGATCATAAAAGAATTGAAGTTGATCAGCACTGGCATCATTTGTTTCGAAGGTTTGGCCAAGCTAAACATTGAGTTTTATTAATAAACAGCCTTTCCAAAGCACTTAATGAGCCCTGTGATCAACAAAACGAGTCTACTCGATAGAAATTATGATATATTACTTTAACCGGTGACAACCCCCCGGGCATGTCTGTTTTAATACATGTACGATCGTTGATGCCGGTGTTCAGAGTGTTTGATCTGTCATTGATCACTCGAATTATGATGGATTCATGGGTAGACTTACGAATGCATATGAAAACTCGCATGTTGCGACAGCACCATTTAAACTCGAGACTGGGATAGCAAGTTTTAGGTCATCTGAGGTCAATTCAGCATAATAATTTGTGCTGTTCAAATCTAGTTTGGTATCCAATTCAACATCACCAATCTTGATTATGACATCTTCGATGACAGAACCAAAGTCCATTTCTTTTGGTTTATAACCAGGTTCTAAATGTAAAAATAGACTTATAAATTATACGCTCAAGATCAGCCTTGGAATTGATATGTGTATGAAATACGTGGAATGTCAACAGTCCCCAGCCTTGCTTACCTTTATCCTATAAATCCTTAAGGTATTATACCAGAAAAAAATGTAGGTGAATGACTTACCATTTATGGCGCAGTCGATGAATCGATAGGTTTCATTCATATTTTCATTAACACTGTCGACAAGAAGGGTAGTCTCTATATCAGGTAATTTGTATGCAGACAGGATAAATGATGTGGAATCTGAGTATGCTCCGTAATCGGCTTCGACAGTGAACTCGGTGCCGTCAAAAGCGTCAATAACAGAGGTCAAATTAGCATTGAACGTGATTCGACCATCACCGTCTTCATCAATAGTAGCATTGATTTGATCATCCATTTCGATGTAGACTGCTTCGACATCGCTAAAAATTTCATAGGGATCTTTCTATAGTAGAATCTGGTCATAGCACAGCTCAATAAAAATCTGTGGAGTATCTTAAAAGAAACTTAAATTATGGTTTTAAATCAAATATATTCGTGATCATTGGAGCATTGCTCAAATGGGAATTCTTTGAACAATAACACCACAACATTCATCAGTATTTGATTATTTTCAGTGAAGAGTTTTAAACAAAAGACTTCAACTCTATTCAAAAAAGTATTTTAAAAATAATATTATTATTCAAAAGTATAACTATCAATGGTACTGCATTTCATGGCACCCAAGTCAATTTAGTTCTTTTCTTTGACTTTAGTATATCCTTACAGAATAAGGCGCGTTTTCAAGGTGAGTATCCAATAACCGTTATTGTTAGGGATGGCTGTGCCGAAGGCACTGTACGTATCGGCGCTTTCAATTAGATTGAAACTTTTGTTCCCTACTTGGTCGAACAAAGCACCGGTTGCCATCCCTAGTTATCATTTATATAACCGAGCGGAACTCGGATTCCGTTGAAATTCTTCATATTCAAAATAATTAACGTGGGGAGACAGAAATGTTTTGTAAAGGAGAGAAGGGAGAAAAGGCTTTGGTGGTGCAGATTTTTACAAAACATGTATGTACTATTATTAATAGAATAAAAAAAACTGTCAAAAAGTGAGCTGATGTTACTGATTTCTAAAATAACGACTATTAAACAAAACTTACGGTTCCAATTCATATTTAATTGGTTCTTTTCCGGGGGCTAATTTATAGAATTTATGTTCTTTCTCCATTCCATCGGCTTCTGCTCTGACAACAACTGTTAAATCTGAGTTGTCACCTTGAGGAAAGGTAACAGCGAAGGAAACAAGTAAGTCTTTTCCAATTTCTGCAACATAATTTTGTTGGGCTCCATCAAATGCAATGTCGGCGAGACATGCCCCAAAGGTGGCTGCTCCAAATAATTTCATCTCTATTTCTTTTGGGAGTCTCTAGTGAGTCTTCTTTATCTAAAATGTACCGCTTCAAGTTTTCAATTTTACGACTTTACGATGTGGAAACTGACGCTATGGAGGAGCCCTTTTCAGTCAACCGACGATTTTATGACGTGAATCACCTCACCAAAACATAGCACTCCGGCTGATTTACTAACTTTTGAAGATTCACCAGCTACAGTATGAAATTATTGGACATTCACTGTACAGAGGCCTATACGCGATAGGCCTTTAACCGAATCCAATGAGAGTCCTCATATCTAAGCCAAGTAAAAATTAAGCGAGGAATCTTAGTGTTTATGTGCATTTTTTCTGAAAAAAAATGTATTTATTATAGGAATCAAGCTTTGATGAAAAAAACAAATTATTAGTAATAATGCAGTTTCTTATGAGATCATAATTAAGCTCGGACATCCCATTGAAAATCTGAGACCCCTAATAACAGGCCCTCAATTGTTTCGTAGCCATTACAAATCGAGTGGATAAACATGAAATATATGGTAATAAAGATATTAAGTTTGAAGAAAGTTATAATATGAATCGTAAACCCAATTAATCTAAATCGTGAATCTAGACTAGAATCGAGACTCGATATCCTTATCCTTTCATGACCCTTTGACAGACTTGATGACCATACGCTCTGATCTTACCGCCAGCATCTTGGTATGGTCAATTTGATCCATAGGCGAAAGAGGAAAAGGTGACAATGGTCCGGAAATATGGAATACGATTTCTGGTAATAAAAGATTTTGATCTTCTAACCCATTATCAAAAGGTTAAAGACTAAGAAGCGTTCCTATTCTGGGTGCCAAAAATCTAGAAAGACTAGATTGACAATTTCGTCTTTTCAATCTAAGATTAAATCCCTCACGATTTTCTGCCGATCCGTCGGATAAAATTGAAAATGTCTTCAAAGACAATGACTAAATGCTATTATAATGGTCATTAATCTACAACTGGGCAGTAATTACCGTCCAGTCGTCGCCGTAACGGAGTCCACCAATTATGCCACACTGTAAATTCTCAATATAAAATCTAGACCTATGACAACTTGTAAAAATTACTTACGTTGATCTCTTTTGGTTTAAAGTGAAAGTAGATCCAGAGATCTTTTTATCCGAAATTATCTTAATCAGAAAGTGAATCACTATTCAACACTGAAATACTATTCAGAGAAATCACTTAACTGGTGAATACGTACCAATATGATTGGATAACCTATAAGCTTACGAAAGACTAGGAAGTAGATTTCCGTCGGACTAGGAGTAAATTCCATCAGAATGAATGATCAAAATTTGGATGCAAAGTCATCTTACAAAAACATTTACCTACATACCTACAATTTGCTCGTACAGCCTGGGCAGTGCTTTCGAACAAAACATTTGATAGAGTTGATGATTCAAACTGAGACTTATTTGAGACAATTTCTGTCATTTATGTCGCACCGGATGGTCATCTCGATTCATTTAAAGGTCAATGACTAGGCAGGGTCCACCGAACTGCGAACAAACTTGTTCGCTGTTCGCTTGTTCGCACTGTTCGCACCGAACTGTGCGAACAGTGCGAACAACGAACAGTGCGAACAGTTCGAACAGCTCGAACAGTGCGAACAGCGAACAGTGCGAACAGCTCATTTTTTTAAATTCGTCGGCATGATTCACTGGATCAATTACAATTTTTTGAAATGAAAAAATCTCCCGAAGAAAAAAGATATTCCGATTTTTAATCCCGGAATTCAACCTATCAATGACTGATCATTAGTCTGACCCGTAAACTCACTTTAACCATGACCCGATCACCATTTTATAATCCAGAGGGTCTGAGTAGAATATCAAAGCTATTCATTAGTTGGGCAATGAAGTTCAGGGTCACTTTTTATGGCATAGAAAAATTCTTACAGCACAGTTGGTACTAGTATCAGGGATAAGTTGGTACTGTATCACATAATCATGGTACAATTAACATTCCTAGCCATAAATGTCGGTCAGATTTTTAATATCCGACATGCCTACCATACTAATACTCCGTTTATATGCAACACTTGGGTTTTAATCCCTGGCAATTATCTCAGTCCTCAAATACAGTGTACAATTTCCTGTGATCGGTAAAAAGCGACAAATAAAGCTTAACAGTTGCACTTTTTTCAGGCGCTGCACAAGTTTTTTCATATAAGTTAACTGACATGACCAGAATAACAGCGATATCATTGGCGTAATAACTAATCAATATAAATGTGTGTATTTTACTAGGCCCATTACTAAATTGAATGATCGCATTTTGTCACTTCCGCTCTATTACCAATGCTGGTTTAATTTTCAAAAATTTTCATCGTACCTAATGATTGGCCGTAAAATTTCATGGGAAGTCTTTAGGAACATGGTTTACTTATAACCCCATCATGTCACATGATTCATGTGGTATGGACCGTCCATATGGACGTCATTTTTTAATTCCGAATTTAGTGGTCGAATTGGTCATTTTTAAGGTGATATAGTTAGTTATGTGACCTGTAAAAAGTGATCAGTCATTCTTGAGCATTTTCATCGTTGATTACTATGAGTCTTTTACACATCTAAATTATGAATCAGTCACAAACCAAAACTCAGTAAATAAAAAAAATCAATGGCGTCATAGCCTATGGGTCATAGGCTATGACTCATAGGGACTGCAATTCGGACTGTAGTAGGGTCTTTCCGCCAAGAAAATTATTTTAGGGGTATCTTCAAGATTTCTACGCCTAAGATTAATAGGCGTTTTACAACATTGTGTGAGTAATCAACCACATATGAGGTACTGAAGGCCACAGTATCGGTCCCTGGTACTAAATTTATTGCCCCTACTCGCCAGATTTTTCGGTTCCCCAAACCGTAACCGCTACCAAAATAAAATCTTACATGTGGCTCGACATTGATCAATGCATTTTGAGTACAGTACACTATCGATTATCGGGTACACTACGTTATTCGATGCAGATACGGGACCCGTATTACGGGTAAATGGTCATTTATCATGAATAAACGTTTTCAAAGGGATAAACGTCACACATTAAAATACTCTCTGTCATGTGAATCTTGGGATCTTATTATATTTAAAACTTTCTAAGTCTTATAAATGCAATAAAAATTGACAAAATGACAAATTACTTCGGGTCTAATGGTCGGCAATAATTATTCTTTATAGTAATTGTCAATCTAACCTTTTGATGGACGATGTTATGGTTTTTTTACGATTTAAATTATTGAATCCGGTTAAGTGAATAATGTAGACAATTTACTCAAGGTGGTTGCCAGTCATTACAACCTAAGTTTCCCAGAAAATTCGCAAGCAAACTGTAAAATGACAGGTTACCATGAAAAGTTTTCTGTTCAAAAATTGTTTTGGCTCACCTTTTGAATCGTCTCGATTTTCGATAGTCTCTGGTGGTTTTTCGTAATTCTGGCTTTTGAGGTGCCCAAATTTTTTTAAAGACTAAACTCAAGTGGTGGATGGAGCGGATTTCGAACAAAAGACTCGGTATTCATTCACATTCTCCCCGGTACCTCTTCCGTCGTTTCAAATTTTCTCATTATCTTTGTGATTAACACAACAAAAATTGTTTGTTTCATCTGAAAAAAGTGTACTTCACAACGATAGAACCCGTGAATTCGGAATTCTATTCAATTTTAACGTTAAGCACCTTTGAAATTCATCTCTCGAATTCTATGAGAGTGTACGATTTGAGATGCACTTAAATATTTCTGAAAGCATATTTTACACAAAGAAAGTTTTCGGAATAAGATCAAACAAACATATTTTAATGATTTTATGATTTATTAGAATATCGAATGAATTATCAGACGACCAATTAATTCGAAGATCACTGTGAAGATCCTTTACGGTATTTTTTAGTTTTAGTCTAGTTTGCTTTCGACCATACTATCATCATCGACTCCATCCATTCCGAAATTGTACCAATTAAATCTTTCGTGAAGCTTGTCCATGACTTCGCATTCAGTCCACTGTTGCCGGATCATGAATTGTCCCCATCGCTTGGATGAAATAGCATTGAACAAACTGTAATCCATATCTTTGTAAGAGAGCAACGACCAGTCTTGGTTATCTGGAATGGTTCCAGATCTGAAAAATGACCCGAAAGCCTCTGCAGAAAAATCACCAAAATCAGTTCGAGTGGCAGCAGAACCACGGATAGCGCCACCTTCGGCACCGTGACAAGCTTTTGTTAGTTCACCTTGAAAAAAGTAAGTTTTCTTGAAAGTTTTCACTTAACAGGAAGTGGACCGGAAATATATTGGTGTTGCTATTAATAATTTGACCATTTCGACTTCGAAGTTCTTCGAATTTGTTTCGAATGGTCATTATAAATACTATTTTGAATTCGAAGTTTTTCGAAATTTTTTCGAATGGTCACATTATTAATAGCAACACCCAATACAAAAAACTTATGACTCACCAGTGGCTTCATCTTTGGCACAGTTTGGTTCTTCATATTGAACTGGGTAGTAGTTTCCAACGTCTTTACGTTGACCCTTGAAGTTGTTATCCATTGCATACTTTCCAGAACAAGCAAACTGAGTGGCAACACAAAAACGCGCCAATTGATCTTCACAATCTTCCCCTTCGGTACATCCGAAAACATCTAGAACCTCAGCGAGGAGATCTTGGTCAGCTCCAAACAGATTTTCGTAAATATAGTGTGGGAAAGGATACGGAACTTTGTGTCCAGTCGCTGTTTTAGCATCAGTGAAATCTTTGCGGTAATCTTCAAGAAGCCCACCAGGTCGTACAGCACCACCAATAAAACCGTTTGACATACCGAAGGCTTCCCATTGAGTATAAGCCCAGAGAATGTCAGTATTTGGCTTAAATCGACCTTCGTAAATATCATTGAAGAGACTGGATTCGAACATATCACTAGTGTGAACGGGGGCAAATCCAGAGTTCAAGACCATTGCAGTATTGTCGTTTCTAAGGGCGTTCTCGGCATTACCGACGGCAACTTTCAAATCAGCCACAGAAAGCGCCCGTAAGCATTCGAGATCGTTCACATCACAGCCCGCTTCTTTGAAGGTTGCATCAGTGAGTTTTTTGGTTTTCTTTCCTGCTGATTTTGAGCCGGCGACAAGACCGATACCGGTCGGAGCAACTCTGGTGAAGTATGGCCATGAAGATGGCATTGTGAAATGACGCCATACAGATTCTGAACCAGCTGATGCACCGTTTATTGTAACAGAATCTTTGTCACCACCAAACATACCAGCAAACATGTGAACCCATTTCATACCAGCCTGTTGATCGAGCAGCCCCCAATTACCTTGAAAGTCTTGTCCGTCTTCCTGCTCATTCAAATACAAGAAACCGAATGGTCCAAGACGATAGTTGACACTAACCACGGTAACGTCTTGGAAGTTAACAGCCTTGGAGGAGTCCAGTTGACCTGATCCACCATTGAAACCACCACCATGAATATAAAACAATACAGGAAGTTTTTCTCGATTCTCCAGCACCGTCTTTTTGACTTGGACTTTGAGAACCAGACAGTCTTCACTGAATCCTTCAGATTCCGAATCTTTTTCGTTTCTTGTCATACATTTTGGACCCTTTTCCCTTGCGTCAACTTCAGCAGCGTATTCTAATTATAAAGTTATGATTCGGGTCAAACAATGATTAAAAAAGTTCATAAATACCAAACTTACTTTTAATCAAAACTGGTGCTTTCCATCGGAGGTCACCAGTAGGTGGTTCGGCATATGGAATGGAGTGAAATGTGACTACGCCATCCTTTTCTTCTCCATAAAATCTAAATCCATTTTCGGCAACGAGCATACATCCAAAGCCATCCTCACAGGAAAATTCATAGTCGAGGTTGTTATAATCTGGAAGACTTTTATACGGTTGGAGAGATAGATTTTCATTAGTTTGAAGAGGCTTAAGTTGAGGTTGCTAAAAATTAAAAGCAATTATTTTTTTTGCACGGACATAAATATTCACCGTGAATAATATGCCGCAAACTATTGCTCCTACAACAATCACTATCGCTAGTGCTGTTACTAGTTTCAGGGATCAAATCAGTGTTACCCTCAAGTTGAGGAAACCGACAGGATTGATAAATGCCTGGTTCCTGTATCTTGAATTAATTTAGATTTGTATCTTGGGTCAATGCACCATTTTCTCGCCATATTTTTGCAAAAACGAATGGTGAACGAATATCAAAGTCTACGTTTTGTAACATTATATAACTAATTGTTATGGTGCTACTTAATTTAATGGTGTTGTGTTTCCTCAATAGTTTTTTTCTGATTTTCGACTATGCGACATTTTTTCTATGTTACAAATACAAGCTGAGAACGTCCGATGACCTTTATCTATCAATTTTTGACCGTTTCCCATCGTCGACATCATCGTCATCATCATCAGGTTCTGTTGTGGTGGTAGGTGGTTCAACAGTTGTGGTTGCTTCCCAATCCGGTTCTAATCCACACATTTTGTACTGTGCGCATTTTGTGTAATCGAGACCATCTTCTCCTTCATAGAGTCTTCCAACTTTGGCTGATGTGAAACATGCATCCAATTCATCTTCAGAGATTCCAAGTTTATCAAGATAATTGATTCCGGTGACTTGAAGAAAGTACATGTCACGTGTTTTCTTGAAATTCATAAAGTCTTTTTCGTCGGTTGCAGTTCTTCCAAATTGCATGAACAATCCCCTTTTGCTCTCACTGCAATCTGTCGATTCGAAATCAACATAATTGGCTTCATGTTTCATTATTCCAGCAGACTTGTCCAATATATCCAGCTGGAGTTTTCCACTTGCGAAAGCTTCAGCAACAGCGATTGGGCACTTACTTTCATTCATAATGAACATTTGTTTGTAATCACTTGTAGCAACGTCTTTGCTCTTTTCTGTGCCAATGACCTGGTATTGCCAAGTATTTTCGCCTTGAAGAGACATCCGAACCACTTTACGCCCAAGGTTTTTCATCTCACATTCAGTAGCACAAAACATTTCGCTTCCTTTTTGACCCATACATGCTCCCCTCATGGGTTTGGTTTGGGAATCTTTGTCGCCCTTCCCATCATAGGTGCCATCGGCAGCTATTGTAGTAGCGCATAATAATGATCCGAAAAGCTTCATATTTAAACTTGAAAACTCAAAATATTTTTTCGTTTTCAGTTTAAGTGATTTGAAATGGGGTATGATATGGCTATTTATACTTGAGAGGACCTGGGGAGGACCCATTACCATCCTCTTTGATAACACACCGAGATAAAAATTATGCTCCTCCTCTATTCCAGGCAGTATCATGCCGCGTACTTTTTTAACTAGAATTGTCGAATCATGTTGCTCCTAGTGTCAGTGAACCCTCCAGAGACGAATTTAGTCCAATTTCAAGATAGACCATTTATGATAAACGTAATAGTTTGGGTTAAGGTCCTTAACTTGAGGACCATAGACTATCACCACTAAGCACCTGCCAACTCTTTAATCTATATTGATAATAATTATGAAATAGCATTTCATAGGCTATACTTAAAATAAATAACGTTTTAGAAGATTAAACGCCTCATCATACCTGTCAATAATGACGTGTTTGATTCCAATCAACGGTGCATCTGTTTGTACTTTCAGGAATTTTTGTCAACTCAGTGTTT
>SCLD01090299.1:0-13287 GCA_004367895.1 Oikopleura longicauda | reverse complement strand
CCAAGTCTCGCGAAGGTGTGGTCTAATAGAATGTTAGCAACGGAACTATCGTTTATCTGATGCCGGTACTAGTATTTCAAATTAATTTTTCATTACAAATAAAAAATTCACAAACATCGCCCCATTTTTTCTGTTAATAATAAGAAACTTATAAAGTATTTATGTAAAACCATGTCCAGAGTCCTCTTAGCGCGTATCCATGTCCAATAGTGACCCGATTCAACTTCATGGCAACTTCATTCAAGTTGAACAGACTTTGATGTACGCACAGTACTCAGTTAGCCAGCATACTGTCAATCGGCGTCGGCGACGTCGACCACAAATGAAGAGATTCAACATCAAAACACTTGCATGTCTTTCCGTTTGAATAAATAAATTTTAAAGTCACTTTCGGGAATATAGATTCCTTTTGTAGGAACATACCTACCTAACATTCTGTCATAACATATACACGCTACATAGAAAACACAAAAAGAGAAGAAGACGACGACGAAAAGTTCATCCAAACCATGACACTTTCAACTTAGATTAAAGAGATTGCGAAAATAGGTGTCATCCAGCAGTATGGATTATAATTATGCGTATGGGCTTAACTCTAGAGTCTAGAAAAAAAAACTCGATAAGAAGCAATTATGTCACCGTCACATTTTGTATCCATCAATTTGTTCACTTATTTTACGGTCTTTTCCGCCCAATACTACTACAACTCCTGCGCTGCTTTTCCATCGGCTTTACTATCGTGTGATACTCAATTGTGAATATTATACATGTGGAATGAAACTGTTACGAGTGAAACGCAAGAGCCGCGCGCCAAGTCTATTGTCATTGTAAGTAAATGAGACAGAGATAAATAGTTCCATCACGGCGTGAACTGTGCATGAATTATAAACGACACAATGGAGCAGCTCATCCTTTTTTGTGCGTGTGGGGCGCGTGTGCGGGTTCTTCTTCGGACCCGTTATCTCCATGGTTGGGCCCATAGGAAAACACTTGAACGGGTATAAAGAGAATACCTTTAGATATTATGTAGAAAATATAGACAGAAGCAAAAATGCCTGGTGGATCATAAAAAAGTGCCAAAAGGCCTAGACAACCTTTTCGCGTTTTGGTAATTGTCGTGACCTATCACCCCCTCATCTCATCTCTCGGTGTCATAGTTTTTGTTTCACTCACAGTCAGACTATAACAAAATGACTCGGTAAGAGGAAACGCGAATTCCGGCCAAAAATGGTGTCGTCGGACAAGATAATTTTTAAACTTTAATCAAACTAGGGCACCATCGGAATCAGACCCGGAGAAGAAGTCAATCAAGCAGCGCTTGGCTGGCTCGTTGAAACGTACGTAGTAGTTTTGTGTAAAAAGTGATTGATTTATTGTGTGAGAAAAAAACGTAAAAAATTAGGTCTGAAGAGCTCATCGGACAAGAACAAGGACAAAGTCGAGGATGCGATTGACAGTGTGAATGAGGCAGTTGAAGATGTGCACTCGAACATACCGAATTCGGTCCGCGATCAGCTGGCCTCCGATTCCGGCTTCGAGGATCAGGGCTCGGTCGGGCAAAAGCCAAAGAAGATAACGGGTAAAATCACCTCCGCCACAAACTTCCCCGCCACCAATTGTTACGTCACGTTCGAGATCGATGGCAAACAGTGTGGCAAATCAAAGGGAACTTGGGGATAACTTGGACGACATAAACCGCTAATTGACTTTTAATTTTGGGCATATAATTACTTCGTTCATTCGAACTTATGAACTTTTGAAAAAATCCCTAAAAAAACAGGAATCGAAGAAAAACACGACGCCCGAGATGGACGAGTCGTTTGAGACGGAGCAGGTGACGTTGACACCGATGACGGTGAAGCTAATTGAAAAGGGCTTTGGCGGTTTCTCCGAGAATTGTCTCGGCTCGGCCGAGGTCGACATGGAGAGTGTTGGCTTGTGCAAGGACAAGGAGATGTCAATTGACATTGTCAATACGAAAGAGAATGGTGATCAGGATAAGCTGGCTCAGTTGAAGATCAACCTGTCAATTGAAGGTGAGTTTGTGTAGTTTGCGTACATTTCAACTAAAACCGTGATTTTATCGCCAGGCGAGGTACAAGAGCGTCGGAAATCAATTGCCGAATCACTCGAGGAGCATGATGCATTCATGCTCGAGATCAGACTCGAGAAGGCGTTCAAATTGAAGGCAATGGACAAGAATGGCTTCTCAGATCCATTCGTCAACTTTTCAATGGGCGGTAAGAAACTGTGCGCATCGGACACTAAGAAAAAGAATTTGAACCCTGTGTGGAATCAAAACTTTGCCGTCAAAATCCCTGCCGAAAAAGGCAAGCTCTTGATCGAGGTGTTCGATCATGATGTGATTGGCTCCAATGATTTGATCGGTTGCAACTCGCTCGACTTGGGCCCGTTGGTCCTCGAGGAGTCCGTGCGCAAAGTGCTGAAGCTGCGCGAAAATTTGACCAAGCCGGAAAATGATAAACTCGGCAGTGTTCAGTTCACGGTTCGCGTGGCCCCATTCGACGAGTCAGGACAGTGGTAGTTGATGAATAATATATAAATCCAAGACCAATCTGTCAAACCACTTTCTCTCTCTCGCTCTTGATTTACCATTAGTTTCAATATAGTCTGACAGCTAACATAATCACCCCTAATACAGTGGCCGAAACGGCGTTTGAAGGGCGTCGAAAGGGCGACAAAAAGGTTATTGGGACCGTTATCCTGCGTTTGGTCGATGCCACCGATGTCAAGCCAGCGCCGGCGGCCAAGGAGGGCCCGGAGAAGAGTCGCTCATGTTCCGTCAGGCCCGGTATCAGCATTTTTTGTGTCTGCCTCGCACAAATACTGTTGCGTTTGTTAATCAACTAAAATTGATCCATTAAAAAGACTGCAAATGGACAAGCACAAGGAGCTGTCCAAAGTCAAAAAGAAGACCTTGAAACGTAAGGGCTAATTGTATTATAAATTGATTAGTATTGGATCACTCAATTTCAGCGGTTTTCAATGAGCAATACGTCTTCCAAATGTTCCAACAAAGCTCGGCAGTATTGAAGCAGGAACAATTCATTTATGTCACCTTGCTTGACACCGTGTAAGTTGAAATGTGTCACCCACAAAACGCTGACTGACCTGACTGAGCTAATCATTCCAGTTCGTTCCGTGGAACTAACTTGAACCAAAAAAGATATTCTCAATATTCAGTGGAACGAATCTTTTTAAAAGTCGGTAATATTGATATTAGTCTAGCCCTGTTTTATTTTTTAGTACAAGAGTGCACCAAAAACGCGTCATTAGGTAGATCCATATTACTTATTGTCGTCATTATTATTATTCTATTTAAACGTGTTCATGTCTTCTTTAAGTTCACCATCCCATTTTTCATCTCATCTTTGACTGGAGTTGCCCATCAAAAAAAAGACTTATCAGTTTCCACTTGGTTAGAAACGCTTGTAACTGAGTGGAAATTGTAATTACGATTGTTTCGCAATCCGATACAAGTCAATCAATGTTATTCAGAGGCAAAGCGGTAAATCACTCGACAAATACACTTGGTTCCGGACGATTAGATTTAACGAAGTTGACAAAGGACGAGTTGCACGAGGTGGTGGTCGAGTGTCGCAATGAGAAGCATGTGTGCATGGGCAAGGTTGGATTACTGTTTAAACTCAACGTCTGAAAAATTCAACTTTATCTAGGTGAAACTGTCGTTGACGATTTCCGGCGCAGACACGTCTCTCGTCAAGGAGACGGCGTACAAGAATGCAAAGGAGAAGGGCACGTACAATTTGATGAGATCATTTGGCGGCAACGGGCTCCATGATGTTGGTATTCTCAAAGGTACTGTTCTTATTGTGTCTAATTGTGAGTCCATTTTCATAATACTATTCAGTCACTTTACACTGCGCCAATGACCTGATCAAATGTGATTTCGGGGCGTCCGACCCTTATTGCTATGTTGATCTGGGCAATCAGCGGTTCCGAACGAGGACAATTTACAAGTCGGTTAATCCAGGTAACATTTAAATATGATCTGGCTTGACATTACAACACTTTGTGTGTTCACTCAGAATGGGAACGTGTCTTTTACTTTGACATCCGCGAGTTATACCAGAATTTGTACATTACGCTGTTCGACGAGGACGAGAACGATGCCGATGATTTCATGGGCAAGTTGTGTGTGCCGATTTTGGAAATGAAACAAGACAAGAAAGTCGAATATCGACTCAAACACAAGAACCTGGACAAGTTCCACCAAGGCACGCTGACCATTACATGCTCACGCTTCTACAACCCGGTCAAGGGTAACGTCAAACTCTTCAAGCCAATGGACCAGGGCTACTTTTCATACGAGCAAAAGTATACAATCGCCACCTTCTTCCCCATCATCGAGCGTTTGAAGGTTCGGTTATATAAAACACGTAAACTGGGTTAAGGCGTGATAATTAAACTACTTGACATTATTAAATTGTATCACTAGGCATTCGAGGCGCCCGACATCAAGCCCGTGATCAAGGCGCTGGGTGATATTATTCATTGGAAGAATAAGTTCGTCTCAATGGGCGTCTTGATCGGTTACTGGGCGGCGGTGCTCTCCTTCCAGCCATTCATGATCACCGCGGGCATGATCCCATTGCTCATTATGGGGCGAATTGCACCAGGGCTGTTCATCAAACACAAGGTGATAGGCAAAGCCGCGCGTACGGGATACGACGTGCTCAGGGACACGTCGGAAAAATATACCACGGTATCAATCACCGCTTTTTTATTCGTATTATTTTCACTCGAATAATACACGCTCTATTCCTTTACTCACCGTTCCCGATTTAACGTCGAATAGGTTTGGTAAAATAAGGTCCGAGATTGAGAAATAGGTTGTTAATGGACAATTTTCCGGGCCGATTTCTCACTTCCTTATAATACAAAATCAAATTAACACCAATCGATTTGGAAAAAAACGTGAGTTTTTTTAGGGCGCCGGCAAGCAAAAAAAAGAGGCCGATCCAACCGAGAAGAAGGCAAATCCAGTCGAGCAGATGACCAATTTGAAGAAGATGGCGATTGACGTGCAGAAAATATTGGACTTCATTGCCGGTTTACTTGAAAAGGGCTTCCACACATTTATCTGGATTCGGCCACAAGCAACCTTCACCCTGTGCATTGCCTTGTCATTGAGTAAGTTCTTTTTTTAGCAGATTGACTCACTATTTAACTTCTTTCTTCAGTATCATGCGTCCTTTACCACGTGCCAATAAGATACTTGCTGTTACTGTGGGGCACGAAGAAGTTGGCTATTTACGGCATCAAGCCGGACTACCAAGACAACAATGAATTATTAGGTACTTCTTTCATTATAATAATGTCAATGCGATTATAAACTGGCACTTGTAAAAAACAATCCGTGATTATGGGGGTGTCTAAAATCAGAAACTGGGACACGCACACACGCAAACATAATGTCAGTTACACAGCTCATTTGTATTCACTGTAATCTACAATTCATGGACCGTAACCCGGAAATAACATTCAGACTTCCTCTCACGCATACCGACAATACCCGAGCTGAAACGGTACCAAGCAGAAATTGTGATTAAAGAGGAGCCCGAGGAGGAGGTAGTCGTCGAGTCCGATGCTGACGGCGAAGATGAATGAGACAAACAGCTAACAACAAATCTGACCTAATATTGAAAATAAACTAAAAATAACATTTTTCTCGAGTATCATTTTGATTAAACATGTTCACGGAATCACCATAATTTGCCCTCACTCCATTTCCTATGTATAATCACTGACTTAATTTTACCAACTTGAACTTTAAACTCGATTCATATCGCATAGCCCAAATGAGAAGGGCAAGTTGAAGCAAACTTTATGTTATGTAGCGATTCTCACTTTGTCTGACAGGCAATCTGACCGGTAATTGTGACTTGGTCAGACGCTCGGCATTCGGTATGAGCGGACCAATAAAATACGAATCGAAATAGGCTGAAGCTTAACTAAGGCCAAAAAACCGTAAATCGTGTAAGTTGTGTGAAATCAGGCCCAAGTTGAATAACTCGAAAAATCTCTCGCCTCTACCTCGGGTCTACAACGCGGCCTAATTTGTAAAACCAACCTGCAAAAGCAGAGTTCGCTCGTTGCCGTTTCACTAGCTTCGGCGAAATAACCGATAAAAACCAAAAAACTTGGCGCCCGAATCGAAGTTGCTGCGGCTCACCTACCTGTGCCACTGCACCACTCACTCTAGCAACGTCGACTTCTAATCAGTGTCTTTTTGCGAGCCGTGTTCGCCTCCCGCCGGGGTTGGTAATGATAAGTATACCGCCAATTTTTAAACAAGACAACTTACCCGTGACAAATTGAGCGATTCACAGTTTTTGGACACTGTGTTTTTCTGTTGCCAACATGATTTTGATTGGGAAATACTTTCGAGAATTAAGTTCAGAACACAAGCAGACGGCTTGAATTGCAAGCAGCAGACTTTAGACATAGACAACTGGATGTTTGGTTCAATTATCATTCCAAACACACTTCATGTTCAGGGACAACACGAACATTTGAATTCATGCCAGATTGGACCCAGTTGGATCCGGTCGAAGAGAGCATTCGGCCTTCCTTGTGTGTTGTAAAAAGAAGCTGCCCCGAGATAGAGAGAGAAATAGGGTGGCGGTGTGTTGTTTTAGAACATGATTCCAAGTTCCGACGATATATATGGGAGAGGCCTAAAAACCATGAAATTTGGATCAATTTAATGCCTTAACGTTCGCGTCTGCTGGCCTCCTTATTCTAGTTTCGCATTCGAAAACGCCCGAAATTATGTACAGTAGTTGACCGCCGCTAGGACATGACACTTCTTGACTCATTCGATTATTTGATTTTTGACTCTCTTTATCAAATTCGATTCACAATCGTGTGTGCACGCCCATATAAAATTGTTAACGGCCGCGGACAAGCGGAAATTAATTTGATTTTGATCGCGCCTGTCGCTTTAGATACAGTTGCTATAAATTACGACAGTTTTTGCAGATAAACATTTACACAGTGACACGCGTCAAACTGTTGAACTGACGTTTCAACTGAGCCTACCAAATCGTTCGTTAACAAAATCTAAATGAACCCAAACGACGTTAGAATAATTTCGATTTTTAGCGAGCTCTTCCCCCCATTTTTCTAATGAGACATCATTTATGTCATATAATGATTTACGCAATTCGTTCATTTTGGGCAAATTGCAAAACTTTCAAACCTTGTTTCAAAACCAGAAGCCAATTCGACCACTGACAGTGATGAGTAATAAGTTAATGGAAATCACCAAGAGATTAGTTACATGATGAAAATTTCCACCATGATTCGTTTTTTGTATTTACAATCTGATGATTGTTGATACCCTGCGCGTATATAAATTGCACAACTCGATAAATACTATCGACTCTTGTATCTTGTAACTAACAACAAACGGGAACGTAAAGTAGTAAATGAATGAAATGCGGCAAACAAAATGTGTGATGAATATAGAGATAGAAATGCGGCTTTTCTGTCCCGAGTGCAACAGTCAAACCTACCAAGAGGTCCGAAAGCTCGACTTTTTAGATTTGGGCGTGACTTATCGAGCTGTAGGTGACACGAATTTCTTTGTGAAGTTTGAATGGTGAGTGAAGTTACTGTTAATAATGAGTTAATGGACTTAATTAGAGTTAACTCACACTATGTCCGCGTGCCATTTGATTACAACCGAAACGGTCTGTTCAGGGATGTCTACAATGGATTTACCGACGACTACTCAGCTGAGATTTACGCGGAAATTGAGAGCGCTGTCCTTGAGTTCACCTCCGAAATTGATCACCCAAATCACGCCTCTTGCAGCCCATCGAATCATAATCATTGTCAGGGGTTGCCAAAGTTTAAGTTTTTCGGCTGTATTTACACACTCATCACACGCACACTTTGCAATCCACGCTTATCAGTCACCAGTGTCCAAAACGACGTCGCGATTGGAAACTCTTCGCACTCAATCAACACACTGGGCATCGTCGCCAACTCGAGGATATTCGGTTTGTCATACCAAGTGGCACTGCCGAGTCAAACGAAATCACAATTGAAAAACACACGCGCCAAGTTGAGCAGCTCAAGGCGGCGATTGAAGATGCCAGCGGTGGCACGGCCGTTGGTGAACAATACTTCATCAAATTTTATGCCGAAACGTGTGACTGTGCTGCATGAACTCTTTCTTTCCTACTCTAGTAAACAAAAGAGGCTGACCAAAGTTGAAACTGTATTGTTAATCGGCGATAACCCATTTCCTGTGGTTTTGTCAGACTTTTGGCTCGTCCACTTTTCTGTTGCCTTGTTGCCACTCACTCACACACAATGCATTGTCGGATGTCGAGTGATAACAAAAGCGTGGCTCTCTGCTGCCATCCGTCAAAATTTTCACGGTCGGTTTCAGCATCATGGTTGAGGCGTCGGGTTTTGGAAAAGTCTGACTTGATTCAGAATAAGCTTAGCTGGGTGCCCGGTCGATTTGAATGCCCTTAGCTTAATTGTGTTGGCTGCGTCAAGAAACACAGAGAACTTTCGTTGTTAATTGGAAAAAGAGACGATCGAACGCTGAAAACAGAAGACGCAGATAGAGAAAATGAATTGGAAGTTGTTGTTCATACTCGGCGGTGCATTCGCCGACGATTACTTTGATTCTGGGCAGGCGCAGCAGCAGGAAGTCGACTTACAATTTACCGAAATCTCGCGCAAAGGCAAAGAGCGTGTTCTTCTTGACGAGAAATTCCAAGTGTCAACGGCCGATGAAGAGACGCCGACTAAAAAGGCGGACAAGCTCGAGCAACAGGGTCGTCGACCCGGGTTCCTCTTGCCAAATCAACGCGGTGAGAATCGCCATTACAACTCGGACAGGCGGATTAAACCGTCGCGTCGGCCTAAGAAGCCAAAGCGAAAAGTAACTACTAATAAACGCAATCAGATCAAGGTCAGTGTGTAATTTTGAGAGAAATGATGATCTAATAGAGCCTGTATCTAGGAGACCACCACTGCGCCGACAACAGTTGAACCAGTTGGCTCTGGTGATGATATGGACGATATTGAGTACAATTATGACTACTCAAATTATGACAGTGATAACTACGACTATGACTATGAGTATGGCAATACAACTGATTTTGACGCACGCCGCAAGAAGCCGACCATTGAATTCCGTGTCAATGCCGACAACGAGTGCCGTGTACTCCCTTCAAATTGCAACCCAGACAAGTTCAACTTTGTCGATTGTACCAATGACAACAAATTCGTGTGGAAGAACAAGGACAAGTGCAAGTTCATCTCGACTCAGGATCAGGCTTGGCGCTGGCGTTCAATCATGTGCAAGTGTCGCCGCTCGACTGAAGATCGCAAAATGAAGTGCTCGTTGGAGACGGCCTTTGAGTACAAGAAGTTTGATCGGCTAAATGCCAAGAACAAAACGGTCAATATTGGCAAGTGGCAAGCGTTTCGCCGCGACAATGGCCGACTTGACTGGCGTCCAGTAACAATGAGCACACCATGCGGGAATATTGGCCGCGCCGTCTCTCACTGTCCCAACTTTCAGGACAAGCCGTTTTATATCGATCGCAAAGAGGAAGACAAGTCAGCTTCGTTCGGGGACGTAGCGCGCATGAAATGTCCCAACAAAATTACTGGATCATCAGGAATGGTGTTTTAAATAACAAAGTGAAAAAATCACAAAAAAAATGGGACGTGTTGATTAAACCGAATAATATCCGCACTGTCACAATCCCGTTAACAGAACTTCTTTCCCCGTTTCATGGGCCCGAGCCCGAGCGGGCCCAATTAAACTTAACTGTTTCATTAATTGTCAAGTTTTCATCATTTTTGGTGAAGTGAAAACCGCATCGTCGACTCAAACTGATTGGGCGTCATTTGCATAATATGACACACGCGCCAATTCTGGTGTGTGACCGTATTTGCTCGTTTTTGTCCAATTCGAACTATTTTGACATGTCAAGTCGCGGAATGTTTTTCAAACGACCTAGTCCTCTTAGAGATTAAACCACTTTTGTCCTCACTGTATTTGTAACACCTCATCAAACAGACGAGAACGAGGAGGATCGCGTATGGAAGATAAAGTGCGGCGTGGGCGAGTGGTTCCACGAGAATGGCACCTCTATCCACCACGTCGACGTCTGGGACGTGTGCAAGACGCAATGGGGTGCGTGGGGCGAGTGGGGCTCATGCAGTAGCTCGTGCGATGGCGGGAAAATAACCCGTCAGCGCCAGTGTTTATATGCTGGCGAATGCGCCAATACCGATCGTGATATTGTTCACTGTGTCGAAGGTAAGTTTTGCTGCAGTAGCGACATTTTAACCCCTACGGTAGTGGCCGTACCACTTCATTGTGGAGCTGTGAGGGTTAAAACTCTAATGTATAATTATGAAATTTTTCCCAGGTCGACCAATCAAAAATGACTTCTGTCAGGGTGGTGACGAGGCGGCAATTGAATCCGACAGTTGCAATGATGGCGTCAAATGCATTCAATGGGCCGCCTGGTCACGCTGGTCACGGCCCGATAACAAGTGCGAGGGGCGACGCTTTCGCCAGTGTCAAAATTGCCTGGCCGATGGAACGTGTACGCCAATTCCAAAGTTTAAGCAATCGTGCGAGGGCGACCGGATTGAGACACAGTACTTTATCAATAAACCCGCTTGCAGTAAGTTATCAATAGTTGAGCTTGTATTGTTGTCTATGCTATCACTCTTTAAAATTCAGAATACTTCCTGAGTATTGAGCATGGCGGCAATATCACCATTTTTGATACACGACGTGGGAAAATGAATACACTTGAGGGTGGCATCAAAGGTAACGCCTAAAAGTAGTTTGCTAAAAATTAACAGGGATTAATTAAGGTCTCCCACAACGCTCGCCCTTTGTGCGAACCGATTGTACAATCAAGCATGGTGGCGAGATCTATGTGGTTGGCGCCGTCAAAGGCGTTGAACAAATGTCATTATACAAGACGGATCGTGAGGAGAGTGTTGTTAAAATTTAGAACCGAGAGATTCAATTAGTCTTTTCTTCCCCTCATACCACTCCCTTATTGCCTGGCAACGTGACAAGCAATTTGTTTTTAGCAATTAGTTTCGAATCAATGTGATCAACAACTACAAAAAAGACATCGAAATGGCGGAAAGCGGCAGATTTACCGCACAAGGTCTTTCGCTCCAGTTGCGAGTCGTTTGAAGGGCGACTCTGGCGATGCGGCGGTTTCATGGACTCGACCAAGTTGATCCGGAGTAAACGCTGTTACAGGTAATTAGAGACGCCCAAAAAAGCTCTAACACTGAGTGCTTTAGTTACTCACTTGACGATAATACATGGCGTCGCGAGCGCGATATGAACAATGAACGGGCAACGCACTCAATGGTTCGACTGGGCTCGTCACTCTACATTTTCGGCGGTACTGGCGTCACACCGTCAACTGGCGAAATCTATGAGACCAAAAATGATGTCTGGGGCGTTTTCGCCTGGTCAGTTGACGGTCAGAACGAGCCAACTGCGCCAGTCGTCATCAGCCCAAAGAATAGTAAGAAACAGCGCAATGTAAGTGGCGATCATATTTGGTTCGCCGGTGGGGCGACCAAAGAGACGGCCTCGGCACAAATCTGGCGGTACACGCCCAAAGACAATCGAATGGTGAAAATGGGGCGCATGTTGAAACCGCGTTTCCGTGTTGCCCTGCTCTTTTCGGCGCGACAATTAGACCGGAATGCTGCTGGCCGTGGCCGTCATCAGTTACGGTTAATCCATGAAAAAATATTTAGCATAATGTTGTAATTATAATTTAATCGAGAGAGATTTCGATTGAAATTGAATTTAACCACACATGAAGCTAATGGTCGATGGGGGTCTACATCCGGATGGTAAAAATATTGATGAAGAATTAACACGTGAACTGTGCGACATTTGGGAGTGGACTGAAGAGAATCACGAGAGTCAAGTGTGTCAAGGTGTCGACCGGCTGGACGTCATTCCGCCGCATACGGCCTCAATTAACTGGCCATAAGTCAGTATAAGTTCATTATTAAATACGTAGTAGCCCAGATAGATCAAGAAGAAAAGTAATTTCAATGTTGGGTTTCACAAAAATCACCAAAAGATAAATTCACTGTATTTCATCGCCACGCATTCCTCAAACAAACAAAAAACAGTTTTATTATTTCATTGTATATCCAAATCACCAAAGAACCTAGTAACATAATAAGTTATTATTAATAACATAAAAACGGCACATTTTTTGATCGACTCAAAAACATCATCTCAATACTACTACTACTGAGTAGTATCATAATTACGTGTTAAGTGTTTTCTGCTTTAGTTTTATAAAAACTGGGCGGCACTTGTATTTCAAATAGATTTCGACCATCATTTTTATTAACGATCAATAAGTAGCGATACGAAATTAAAATTAGTATTTCATTGAACGGCCTTTTGTGAAGTATAGTTTTTAACCCGTAAAGCCGATTTGCCATGGAGTAAGTCCTTATAGCGGTTTTTTGGGTCTCATTTATCTCTTTTCTTTGTTCGAACTTTGTCTTGTCGTGGTCCGACACCCTCTGACCACAACTAGCAACACAGTAGCAGCAGAAGCAGCAGCAGCAGTATCCCAAGTACCTGGATCAATCATTATCGTGATAACGAGTCCGAATAGCGGAATTGTAACACACAGGAGACGATGATACAGAAGAGGATGTTGTTGTTGGTGAAAACGAAGAAGAAGAATAAGATGGAGCTCATTAAATGAGTCTGGGACTGGCAACGGTTATCGGTCTTGTTATCAGTTGACGAAAAATGAATGTTGAACAATGCGAAAATTAAGTGTTCAACTTCAGTTCAATATAATTGTATGTTTGATTGTGGGTTTGACGCTCAAATCAAGGTGAGTTCAATTGCAATTGACATTACCATTTGATAAAAACGCTCAGATTGCGAGCAAACCTTTGAATTTGGCATTTAGTTGCCAAAACTAATAGCGCAATATGGCTTCGTGCGTGATTGTGTTTGAACGAAAAAAACGAAAATAGATGAACGGGATCAAATCATGTGACGAGATTTGTTTCGAAATATTTTTGTGTCATTTCAACAAAATTCAAACCAACCATGCCCATCCACCGGAGCCTGACCGTGCATCCGCAATGGCAACTAAAAAAACGTGTCAATTCTAACTACTATTGCTTTACACTGCTCAATGTTACTTGTTCCTTACTTGTAAATAGAAAAATACC
>SCLD01090288.1:0-13289 GCA_004367895.1 Oikopleura longicauda | reverse complement strand
CGATTTCATGAATTCAAAGTTCGTTCTTTTTTATATTCACAACCCATCTAGATGCATCTGTGCCGGGTTTAATGATGGATAGACTGACTTTGATATGAAGTTCATATTATGAACACCAACATTATATTTTCCTTTACAGTCGCGTGAATTCAGTGCCACTGAGTTTCAGTGGGAGACACTAAACGCTTAACCCTTATTGACAAATCACGAAAACAAAATCCAAAAACTGGGAACTTCACCGATCGTGTTCCGCGGAAACAAGATCCAGTGAAAATTAAAAATATCCGTTTTGGGAACTTCACCGAGCGTGTTCTGTGGAAACAAAATCCATTTCTTTCCATAAACTGGATTTCGTTTCCGCGAAACACGCTCGGTGAAGTTCCCAAAAGAGATTTTTTCAAAAAGTGTTTTAAATTTAACGTTATGGCAACCTATGGATTTTGTTTCCGCCAAACACGCTGGGTGAAGTTCCCGGACTTTTTCGCATTTTTTTTTGTTTTGAAATACGATATACACTGTATGCACTGTACGTGAAGTATGACTCATACTCTATCAATAACATATGACGTCATCGTCTTATACTCCACGGTGACACAGCATGACGTCACCAAAGATGAAAAACCTTGTCTCGGATTTAGTTTCCGTGAAACACGCTCGGTGATACTCCCAAAATGTTGCCAATAAGGGTTAAGCACGGAATTTTTCTTCGGCTTTATTACAGTTCACCTATTCTAAGTTGATCGGTCAGATATAAATTATATGTCAGATATTCCATTATCAAAATTTTAAAAACTGTAAAATTCATATCATATTTATTAAGTTAACAATAAATGGTCCTCGGAAGAAACACGTTCAAATTCAATTTTATCTAATAATGTTATATCTTGTGCCAAAGAGCTCCATTTCGTCCATATCTTCATGTGTAGACGCTCTTATATCAGCTTTTAGTCCCGGAGGAACGCGTAGGTTTTGTAAATTTTGGTTTTTCATTGATTTCTCTCATATTTTTGATGTAACTGATTTTTTGATAAGATTTAATGAAAGTTGATTTTCGAATCTTGAACTTGACTAAGAAAACCAAATAATTTAATGGTTCGAATTGTGTCACAAATTTAAATTTAATGCATATGACATCACGTGATTACCTCCTTATTGTCACAAAATAAAGTCAGCCCGTACTATAATATATATTAGGTATACTACTACGGGGGGAATCAAACTTTGAGGGGGGAATCAATTATTTAAATTTTCGAACTAAAAAAGGTGTCTCAAACTTAAAAAAAGACATGTGATCAGTATTTCGAAGAGAAAATTAAATGTTCGAATTTTGTCTCATTTTTAAATTTAATGTCACGTGATTAGCTCCTTTTTGTCTCAAAGTTTGATTCCCCCCGTAGTATAATATAATATGTATGGACCATATCATATGGTGAAAAAGGAACTACACAGGACATAAATATGTTGTGAAAATTCTGCATCACCCACGCATTTCCTCCTTTTATCATTTACAAAAAATTTATGTCCCAGAGGATAGAAATTCACAATTTATAGCGCATCAAAATGATAACCAATTTGGTTATAAGAATTTCCCTTATGTGAGTCGCCAGTGAGTCATATGAGTCATCAGTACTGAATAAATGATTCATCGCATTATGAACAAAATGTAATTTTTGAGTAGGTTCTTTGAACGAACTTCTTTCATCAAAGATAATGATTTCAAATTATTTTTCGTCGATTTGGTTTTTTAGAGATTTCATTATACGCCTACAAACATTGAATTTAATAACTAATTATAATAATAATTTATAATTTTAGAAGGATGAAAGTTGAAATCGGGTTACTGTTGGCACTATTGTCGACAGTTGAATCACGTCGCGGTGGAGGTGGTCGTGGTGGTGGTGGCGGTAGTCGGGGGTCCGGAAGTAGAGGTTCCACCAGTAAAGGTTCTTCATGGGGATCATCCAGTAAATCGTGAGTTCTACCTAGATGTAATCATATCATTGCTATCATTGGTTCACTCAAAAATCGGCGAACATTGTAGGCTTTAATGAACCAATGATGGCATTGACTTTGACAAAATGTTGTATAATTGTTATCAAGAAAAAGCAAAGGGATATTCGGTTTATTTGGGGGAAAATCAAAGTCAAAAACATCGTCGTAAGTAAAAACGTTTAGTTATTTGATTTATTCTACTTTTGGGATTTGACCAATCTATTCGGAAAATCCATTTGGGAATAATGTCGGCCCTCTTTAATTTCATAAAATCAAAACTTGCTTTAAATTTAATTTAGAACAACAAGTTATAACAAGAATTCTGGTTATAACTCATACAAATCGTAAGTTCCATGTTACGCGGAACATTTGAATATAATTGATTTATTATATTTACCATTTATCACCGTTTCACTAAGGCGGTGTTTCGAGATGATGCTCAGATTTTGTTTTCTGATTAGTCCGTAACTAACTACAAAATTTCAGGCCTTGAAAACCTACCTCAGTGAAGTTAAAACACTCATTAAAAATATTCATGATCTCTGTAATGATTATAAGTACTGCTTATAAATTTTCATATTCAATAATGCCATGTTATCATAAATGATATCCTTCAAATACATTTTTAGAACAGGTTGGAGTGGCAACAAACCGACAAGCTGGGGATCAAACACATATAGTAACAAACAGTATTATGGTGGCGGCACCTCGTGGTCGAAACCGAGTAAGATGTCGTCCTTATCGTCGATGACTGCAAATCCATCGTTTGCCAGCAAACCCTTCAAAAAGAAATCCGCACTAAGTACGATGAAGAAAACTGCAATGCTCGCTGGCGGCGCTTATTTGGCATACAAAGGAACGATCTAAAATTATATATTTTTCTAAAATTTATAAGTAAACCTTGTGCAAGATTAAAAAGTGGTTTGTGCCTTCCCGATGGTCATTGTCCTTTTCGAGCTAAATTACCATGCGGAAAAAGCATCTCACTTTATAAGGTGTATGGAAGTTTCACGGAAATTAAGATCGATAAAAAGTTGGCAAAGCAATTACACCAGATTTTGATATGTATGGTTACAACAGAAATCATTATTATGGATATAATTATGGTCCGTATTATGGATACGATGGTTATTCTTATTCCCCATACTATTCATCACCTCATGTATTTCGTGGTGGTCAATATAACAGGTACTTATGTCTGACATTATATAATTTATATACAGCTTTGCCAAAGCATTTTCAGTTTTACAGGGGAAGTCTAAATTCTCCATATAAATTATATATCAAGATTGCTATCATATTAATACCAATGTTTAAAGATATGCATACAAAGCTGCGGCATGCTATACATGTTCATCTATTGATGGTTCAAGCGAAAAATGCGAATACATGGACTCAAAATACAGTTGGGATCAATTAGACGAGTAAGTTTAGTTTTATATCTATTTCGGAACCATATTCATAATCTGAAGAACAAAATCTGATTCAGTTTTAGGAAAGACCTAAAAACCTTTGTTTTCGGCTTGAAAAGTCATCATTAATTAACTTTATTCTGAACTTTAGCTTTCGAAAAATCTGCCCTACAGAATCATACTGTGTTGTAACAGTAGGTCGCGTCTATCCCAAAGTAGACGAGGACCCACCTTCGATAACGAATTCGACAACGAAAGAAGAAGCTGAGCAACTAATGTCTAAGTTTGAAGGGAAAACCTTTGTTAAACGAGATTGCCTCCCCATCGATCGTCTGGATCAAAATGGTTGTAAGAAGTTTCCGTCCACTGAGGGCCTAGATTTTGGGAAGTTTTAAAAAGTAAAGCCTGTGATTTATAGAAAAACTCGTTTGAGCACTATTTATTTATGATCTGATAATAAGGTGCAAGTTGGCATTGATGGAAAATTTATGGTGCCAACTTTAAACATTCTTTTTTTTCTCTTACTCAGTGAGATTTATGAGAGAATATAGAAAATAAGATTTTGAAACTGGAAAGACTACGATCAAGAAAGTGGTGAAATTTATCAATGTAATATTTGCGATACCGAATCTTGCAACAGCTGGGGAACAGATGCTATGCCAGACGCAAGAGCAGACAATTCGGCATTTACTGCAATTCCAAAACTATTTCATTTATTCTCCATCACTGCACTATTGCTTGTTCTATTATAAACTGATTGTGAGCTGACAAAATTAAAATTGAGAATATTCTGATTTCTTGGGGCGACAAAACTGATAATTTCATCGAATTCTACGTGATAGACTTGGCTTAAAACATTTTTCAAACTTTGATTTTGATCAATTTTTGATCATTTTTATTAGTCCGACGAGTTTTCTGGAGGTATGCTGCATAGCGTATGCTTGAATCGTTTCTAGTAACCCGACGGCCGTCGGCTCGTCTCATTTCGGGCATTTCGGCTCCAATGAAATATTACTTGTTCTATTATAAACTCATTGTGAGCTAACAAAATAAAAATTGAGAATCTTCTGATTTCTTGGGGCGACAAAACTGATGATTTAATCGAATTCTACGTGATAGACTTGGACTAAAACATTTTTCAAAATTTGATTTTGATCAATTTTGGATCGTTTTTTTTTCAGTCCTGAAAATTCGAAAGTAGGCCTCATTGCACAAATTGCAGAGAAGAACCGGATGGTCTAAATTCAAAACGGTAAACAAAAATTGAAATTTCAACTCAAAATCTTGAATCACATCGAAGCTTTTGAGATGAATAACGAATGTTAGTCATTAATATGACTCATTTAACATATGCAGCATATGTTATTCTATAAAGTCGTTATTTCAACATCATAATTTTCATATTTTGTGTGGGCGATCCAATCAAATCACCAAAATTTTAATTCGACCGAATTTCAAATTAAATTTTCTATCAAATGCTGTGTATATCATTCATATTTCTCTAGAATCGGAAATATCGCAGATGTTCTTAAAATAGAACATACGCAATTACTCTGGAATGATCGATCTGATATTCATCGAATTCATGCAGATCATTGTTTGTCATACACTGTTTGCAAATATTTTTTCATTATCAATCCAATATCTTTTTATCATAAGCAATACGGTTTTTGAATTATGCAAATTATGAGGATCCTTTAGAAATTGAGCTATTTTTTGATGACGTCATTTCCGATCATTGTGACTTCATCTCACGAAAAGCTTCGGTGTGATTCAAGATTTTGAGTTGAAATTTCAATTTTTGTTTACCGTTTTGAATTTGGACCATCCGGTTCTTCTCTGCAATTTGTGCAATGAGGCCTACGTTTCAATTTTCAGGACTAAAAAAATCGATCCAAAATTGATCATAATCAAATTTTGAAAAGTGTTTGAAGCCAAGTCTATCACGTGGAATTCGATTAAATCATCAGTTTTGTCGCCTCAAGAAATCGGAAGATTCTCAATTTTAATTTTGTCAGCTCACATTATTTATAATAAACAAGTTTACCTCAATCTTGAGAAATTCATATTTCACTTTAATGATGTTAATTCAATGTCAAAAACTCCAAAGAGCACTTTGTAAAGTTGCATTCTGTAAGTTCTCTGTCTTCTTCTGATTTATTCGAATTATCTCTTTAGTTTCGTTTTTACTTCGCGTCACCAGTATTTTGTTCCGGGCGTTATCGTTAAAAACATACGGTATAAAGCATATAGTTTACTAACATGGAAAAGGTCGAGCGGATTTTATAATAGAAAACAGAGTGTTCTTTTTTTGAACTTCGCGCGTCCCGGCGAGAGTAATCAGTCCCAAACTAGTTCAAGTGCAGTTGGCGCCCCCCATTTAAGTTATGTCATATGCTTGCGCGGCACGCCACACATACTATATGGACCATAGATCTCCATGTTCCATCTAGTATGGCCATGCAACATGTAGCATATTGTGGTCCATATGAAATGGACCATAATATAGCATACGCTATAACATAGTCTATGTTTTTAAATTGAACTTTGAATTGGGTGTCACGGCTCGAGTCGTGATTCATGAGATTTGACCTACGTGTGCCCTAGGTTCATTTCGCCGACAATAAGTGACTTAACGACCTCTCACGGAACAAAGTAACGGTTTTATGAGAATTCAAACCCGCAGCATTCATAATAACAACCGGGAAAAGAGAACAAAGAAAAGCGTTCAAACTGAATACCCTGACTGGAATCGATAAGGCGTGTTAATCAAGCGTGGTGCATTCATAAAATACAAAGACCGGATTGGTCAAATCTATGGTTAATTACCTATATATCGGCAATAAAATAAAATACTTGGCGTGAAGCCTAAAGATATCGGCCTTTTCCTGGAAACTGATGGAGGATAATTCAATGCGCTAAAGGGAAAAAATCGTCCCATACTCAAATGGCCCCATATGAGATAAAAATCACGTGATATAGGTCCTTAAATCATATTGTCTTTCGGCGTCTGAAAAAAGAGAAAAAAACAAAACCAAAAAAGAAGCCAGAGAAGAATTATGAAAATGTTTCTTGTGCTTAATTTAATTGGCAGTTTAATCCACCAATCGGAAGCATATAAACCTGTGGTGGTAATTCATGGCCTGAAAGAAAAGGTTTCTGACCTGGATTTTCTCAAAGATTATATTATCAAGGTACATCCTAAATTCTCATTACATCGATTTTTGATGACAAATTCCATCGGCAAAATTAAGACATTACTAGTCAGCACTGCTCAGCAGAGAAGGTCCGACACGGGCTCAGACAACTACCCTCTCGCACAGAAATGTTTTGTCAATTACGCGTGTCCGACCTTCGCTGCTGGCCAGTATCAAGTTGATACTTTCAACACGTTATCGAGTAATATTTTAGAACCACAACGGTACTCTGGTCTATGTGTTGGATCGATTCACCGGATCTCAATCGTTCAAAGCACTCCCACAACAGGTCGAAGTCATCACGAAAGACGTTGAAAGATTAATGAAAAAGTATCCTAGAGGAATAAACCTAATTGGATACTCACAAGGAACCGCTTCAAAATCACAAATTGAAAACTAAAGATCACGTTTAGTCAATTTAACAGTCACATTACCAAACGAACTCACCTCCTCATTACCAGTTGACACTGCATAAGGATTATCATTATCATCATAGGAAGATCATTGATGCTGTCAAACGGTTATATGACTGTTAAAGTTCACGTGTTTATGAAGCGGGCGAAGGTGGCTTGATTTGCAGAGGAGTCATTTCAAAACTGAAAAATCATAATATCGATACGTTTATCTCACTATCAGCGCCACTGAACGGTCAGTATGGTGAAACCGATTACATCCGCGATACAATGCCAAATGTACCGAAGAAGGAAACATATTGGAAACTATTTTATACAAAAATTGGACAAAAAGCTTCTGTTGGAGGGTACTGGAGAGACCCATTTCATTTAAAAGAATATTTGAAATGGTCAAACTTCTTAGCACCCCTTAATGGTGAATCTGGTAATGGGTCAACCATGATTCATCGAGCGAGTTTTCTGAAGGTATGCTGCATAGCGTATGCTTGAATCGTTTGTAGTTACCCGACGGCCGTCGGCTCGTCTCATTTCGTGTATTTCAGCTCCAATGAAATATTGTTCAGATTCAACAAATCGTGACTATTGGCGGCCCCGATGATGGCATTATCGAGCCGTGGCAATCTGCACACTTTGAAAATTTTTACCCCGAATCAAATTCAAGAATAGCACCTATTGGTACCTTCGATTTCTACAAAAACGATAATTTTGGTCTTAAAACTGCTGATAATCTCAACAAATGGAAGCGATATAATGTCAAAGGGATAAAGCACTCAGAATGGATCAGGGACAAAAACATTATTGAAAATTTTGTTATCCCCTATCTTACATGAGAATTTAAAAGCCTGGTACCGTCCAAACCAAATAAAAAATATATGAATCATGTGATGTGCCATAAAATTGCCAAGAACTCCTCTTGAATCCATTCAATGTAGGGTGTCACCGTAACATTTTTAACTCAGTTAAATTTCAAACTTAATTTTGAACTTAGTTTTTTAATTTGTATGCATCCTACTGAATTCCTTATGTCTGTTAATCTGAATCTATTACTTGTTTGAATTAATTTGTTTGTGTATATATTTGAATGTTGATCCGATTGTTACACTTATTTTTGCTCAGAAATAAAATTTTATTCATTATTTTTGTTTATAATTTATGTATTGGTATTTATGTAATGTTTAAAGAAAAGTTATTTTCGTAAATTTGGATCTGAACATTTAATTTCAGCTTTTCTTGGTTTCAAAAACTTCTTTTTTCCTTTTTGGACACAATTCACTCTCTTGATATTTGGAACTTCAAATGGGTTATGGCAGGAATAATCACAGCCATTTGGTTTGCATTCAAAATCGACTCCAAAAGTGAGTTTGATTCCCTTTTTCTGCATATCACCACAGTCGGTTATTGTGTTTTTACCATTAAATCCATTTCCAATGATGCTCGATGCTTGTTGACCACCACTTAATTCTACCACAACGGCATCACCACTAGTGGCAGGAGATGTCGACTGTATGTCACTACTGCCTCCAACACACATGACTTTTTGAAATGGTCTTGGTTTCCATTTATTCTTAGCTGGGAAACATTTTAACACATTTGGAATTGCCTTGGCACCATTTTTGCAAGACAAACTGCACTTTTTGTCGGAACATTCTACAAACATTTCTTTGGGAAAGAGATATTTTTGTCTCGCATCTCCGCAATCGGTGAAAAATGAGCCCAGTGGTTTAGTGGTCGTTGTAGTACTGGCGGTGGTGCTGGTTGAAGTTGTGAAAGTGCTTGCAATGGTACTTGTCGTCTGTGGTGTCGATGGAATCACTGCTGCTTGATTACAAAAAATCTTTGTTTTCGCTGGGAAGTTCCATTTTCCATTGGTACATTGAATTTTTGATGGTTGATCATCCTAAAATATCTAGTGTTTTCAGAAAAATCTTTTGAAATCAAACCTTTACACCAAATTCACAATTAATATCACAAGATTTTGTTTCATGCGAGCATTGAATCGTAGCCGATTTGCCAATTTTAAAATGCTTTCTTGGTCCTTTACAATCTGAAAACGCTGTTGCCACACCAAAAAGTAAAATTTCTATTTTCATTTTATCGAAACTAAGTCTAACAAACTTATTTCTGACACGATTTTTGAATTGGAATGTTCTTTTATATAAAAAAGCAAAACCGTGTCAAATTGATGAAGTGATCTATGTCAGATTTTTTCATCGGAACCGTTGAAACCGCATTGGCTTGTCACCATTCAGATTCGTTTTTGAAATGAATTTCAAACTCATATTACCCCAACTCAGTCCAGAAAAATGCGAGCCTTTTGGACCGATGTTGGTACCGAAGCAAATTTGAACTATACGTACGTTAACGCAAGAACATATGAAACATCGACAATTTGGCATATTTTATATTTGTGCAGTTTTAATTTGGAAACACAATTTTATGTATTCTTAATTATTTTTTTAATTTTTCTTTTTTCCGTAGCTTGATTTGGCAAGAGCGAAGTTGAGCATGTATAAAACAACCATATTCATGGCTATGATACCACCAACAGTGAAGAAAAAACCTCAAATTTAAAGTCATTATCATCCGATAGTTTTATCCCAAGCCTTTTTAGCATGTTCTAGTCTTGTGGTCAGAGATAGGCGGGGACGGGAACCAAGAAGCCGGGAATCAGATTAAGAAAAAAAGAGAGTCGGGCGGTAACCGGGAACCTAGCTTCCCGAAGACTCCGAAGACCAGGAAGGTCAATTTTGAAAAGGTCGGGAACGAGGCGTTTCAGAATTTGTACATACCAGTAAACGAAGAGGTAGCATATGACAAACATATCCTTAGTATGGGCACCATAATGATCATAAACCAAATTGCTGTGGAAATTAATGGTTTGAAAAACACATGTTTCCCAGTTGGCCGCCTCCTTATTGGCTGGCGACGAATTTTTGAACTTTCAAACACAAATTCTTCAGCATTCGGCTCACTCATCATTTTCTCAATGATTTCGTCCTTAAAATTTATTAGGAGTAGGTGTAATCTATGGACCATAGTCTATGTACCATAGTGTATGGACCATAGTCTATGTACCATAGTGTATGGACCATAGTCCATGGACCATAGTGTATGGACCATAGTCTATGGACCATAGACTATTGACGAAAGGGTCATCTTTATACGGTGGTACCTTTTCATGGAAAAGTTGATTTAAATACGCCTTTGACTCATCGGGATCTGTAGGAATATCAGATAGATCAATTCTGGAACAAACAAGACTGATTGTTGATGGATTTCCCTTGAGCCAGTGAGCAATTGAAACATCGAAATCGTCTTCAACATAGAAAGTACAGTCATACATTGCTTTTACGTTGGAATTCTTTAAACTTAAAACGCGGATATACGGCAAAGGTTAGATAAAATGGTATTGATGGTACCTTGTTGTGAGTTCATGAAACCCTCTTGGTCGGGGTATAAGATGTTGTCTCATTGGTTGAATTTGTTTTTCACGAGCGAACTCGATTGAAGCTTCATGTTTTTCTTTTGAAAATCGTGTACCTTCTGGATATAATAATAACCAACAAGGTTCTGTGTACTCTAAAGAACCAGTGTTAACCCAGCATGACTCATGATTAAATACTAACCGCGGAAATGTTCGGAAGCACGCTGAAGCGTTTTCAAATCCTTACTGGCCTTTGCCCTCGTAAGAAACCCAAATTCGTTAAACCACATTGCCCATCCAAGAAATGGTATCATCCCAATTTCCGACTTGATGAAAGCTTTGCACTGACCAAGCATACTTTTCATCAATTTGAAAATAATTTCAGTCTTATGCGCTACACCCTATATTTATCATAATATTTTGGACGAACAATGATATATTTCAAGACATTCCTAAATTGTTCAGCAGCGATAAAATCAAGAATCCAGTCGTTTGTATAACGATGATTAGCAATACAAATACCAACTTCTTTCCCAGCATACTTTTCGGTTGCATCATCGGAATAAACTTTGAATTTACATTTTCCCCAAACCAGTGGAATGAAAATAATTACTAAACGAAAAAATATTACACCTCGTACTTTATATGATAACTTTCTTCATACGAGGGGGAAACTTACTTCTGAACCAAGCGGTTGTGATGTGTTTACAGCATGCGCGGTAAAGATCTCGTCTTCCGGCGAACCATAGAGGTAATATAATCGTCCAAAGGGCATTCACAATTAAACCGGAAGTGACAAATAAAACAATAATTACGCTAGTGAAGAGACTGTTTACAACCAGACGCCCAAACCCCATTTCTGAATGATAAAGTATTATTTCAACACGAAAATAAACAATGATTTTTACAAATATTGGCAAAAATATCATCCTAGCAACGCATGACTTCCAAAAACGATTAAATCTTAATTGTCCCATAGGGGTTCAAAATTAAGTCCCCGCAGTCCAACTCAGATAATGACCGCATTTGACCCTAAAAACTGTACAACAATAAAAGGAAACGATAAAATGCTTTGGCTGAAACACAAAAAACAGATAATCACAGATGATCGTCTTAGAAATACTAAAAGAAGCATGTCATATGCTGCATATGATTATGCTTGTCTTAAAATAGTCGATATGGCATGAAATGTATGTCCCAATATTAAGTTAGTCTATGACTATATATATATAGTCGGTATACCGTGATACGAAATGTTATTTATAGGCATAAAATTATCTCGCCAAAAATGTGGCCAGAGATACAACGACCAAAGATTGACGCATTGTCGCTTATTTTGACGTTTCTAAAATGTGTCAGTCTTTGACAAACAACTTTATATAGGGTTACTTGATCGTCATTTTATTTGGCCAGCTATGGTCCACAGGCTATGGCTCATAGGCACTGCACGGTCCGTAGCCTGGATGTTACCTTAACCTTTCAGCATACTTTTGTTTTATCCTTATATACCAGAAAAAAATTATATATTATTTTGAGTATTTGACATTACCAATCGATATTATTCAAGTTTGAAATGACTTGGTGATATATCTCCAATAAATTTCTCCTTTCAAAGTATGCAACCAACATGGACATCTCATTAACAATCCATTTAACCGATTTTGTCTACGTCACACTTAGACTATGCGAATCAGGCAACTCGGGATCGAACGATCTTTATTATCCAAATCTTGAACTTAACGAGTTATTTAAAAGTCACATCAAGAGCTGGTTCTACACAACCAGTGACCCCTTATCTACATGTATCGTGTTCTTCACGATATCATATCTCAAAAATCTTTTTAGGGACTCCCGTGAAACAAAATTTCGGTGCTTTCGGTGAAATCCGCTCAAACCGGAAAATGCACTTTGAAAGTTCTCAGAAAGAAACTCATTCCCAGTCCATCAAAATGACACTTTTCTCTTGAATTGATATTGCTTGTTTATATATTGAACATATGATAGTATTTTGAAAAACATAAAAGTCACTTTGTTTTCATATTAATAAAATCTGCGTTATTCTATTCTACTAGACATCACGAGACGTATTCTATCTGACTTTCCAAAAGTTTTGACGACGTCAGCGGCTGACGGTCAGCCCCAAGTTCAAGTTGTAAGGGTACTTTATTGTTCTCTCAAAAGTCATTAAAACTTCAATTCGGGCTCATGACATTTATAAGCCTTATGCAAAAAAAATCAAAAAAATTATTCAGGTCCCATTTTGAGTCCCATTTTGGGATTTAATTTTTACCAGATCAAAATTCGATTTATATGGCCTGATTCGAAAATATTTGTCCTTACCTCCTTTACTCAATGACTCTTCTCGTAAATAATCGTTTTCGTCATTTTTATCATTTTTTTCAGATTGTGAGTCACTTGCAAAACACGCGCTCATTCAAAAATCGACTAAAATCTATTTTTTATTGGTCAATACACAATTTAATTCGTACAGTCAGCCGATTGGGTTTTACTTTTCAAAATTGAGACCACGCAAAGGCGCTTTTCTCTTTGAAAACTCAAAAAGTTTTCACAAACTGATTGCTCCATTTTAAAGAAATTTAAAAATGCAATCAAAATCGGCTCTTGATTTATTCATGAATATTCAAGTTTATTACCACTTTAAATGTTACATTCACAGGAATGATCATTGTCGTTACATGTGTTGGATGTAAACTTTTATCCGTTCATGACTTCTGAATACAATTAAAACTTTTGTCTTGGTTAGGGTGATTCACGGCCTATCTCGCTAATGTATTTTCGACCAACCTTCAAAGCCGAATTTTACCCAGAAAATCACGTGATCGGATAAATC
>SCLD01090277.1:0-13291 GCA_004367895.1 Oikopleura longicauda | reverse complement strand
ATCGAGTGAAAAGGTGTTAATCCCTCAGCTGTCGGATCGCGCACCAAAATGTCCCAAAATTCCTCATAATTACCAGAAAAACTCCGATTTCGGACTGTTTAATTTATTATGCTCAATTAATGAGACTTTTTACAGGCGGGAGACTCTCGCAATCGCGTATCCCCGGGTTGAGTTTAGAGAAGATTCTAGAAGAATCTTTTTAAAGACAGTGTAAACAGGTGCGGGGTCACGCTCTCCTAATCCACCTGGAGTTTCAGTTCATGAAACTTCATTTGCTGGATGAGGGGGAATTTTCCATTATCTAAAGGGTCCTAAACCTACTTATTTATACAGTACAGATATGGCGTGATCCCGTTAAAAAGATGAAAGGTTGATTCTGATTGGTTGAAAGCATTTATTCGTTGTCGATGATTCAGCTTTTCCGATTCTTGTCTTCTTGTTGGATGCGTGCCAGGTTTCGATTCTCTCTCAGGGCTGATTTCTGATTTTTTCTGAGGGTACTTCCTGGTCTATACTGAATCATTTTTATACAGTTTCATAAAAAAAAACTCGAATTTTGCGAGAAAAAAAAGAAATAAAACTTATAATTTTTGATACAGTATATTCTCAGAGAGCCTAATAATTATGACAAAAAAGGCAATGACTACTCCCTCGCTTCTGAGTCTAATCTTTGGCGAGTCAATGGAAGAGTTCATCTCACCATTGGTCATTTTTATGGCCACTATGATCATCGCGGTGACCTTTTTCAATACGTTTTTGACCGGAATTGGGACGACCGTTGATATTTTGTCTAATATCGTCGACAAAGTCAAAAATCTATGTAGCAAATTCCAGAATACGCCTGATTCAGTTAAGAAATCGATTCTTGTTTCAAAGTCTGAGTCCTCAACTCAAATTGGCTCAGTTGTTGATTTACATGATTCGAAGATTGGATTGACTCGTGTCATCGTCAATGATGGTTCCTACGACAAGAAGTTTATTGAGTAATTTTCAGCCGAACTTTTGATCAGAAAACTTTCCACTCAAGCCCAGAATTTCAAATAAATTAAACAATTATAATTCAATTATTAGATTGGGTCCGAAAAAATTGTAAACTAGTTATTGATCTAATTTCTTATATTTAATTTTTCTGGGTTTTGGTAATTCTAAATTAATTTACCAGTTTTTCGGACTCGATTTTCGTGTTTTTGTTTTATTGCAGGCTAGTTTCCATATCAATGATGATTAAATCAATCTGGTTGTTGTTATTTTCCAGTGGTCGATTTCATATCTGAGTTTTGAGAGTTGTTTCATTTGAGATTTTCCAGTTTCAGAGACGCATCTTTTTTGTAAACTTAAAATATTAGTTTTTACAATATCTAGTTTTTTAGATAGTTTGTTTGAAAAGATGTCATCCCCCTATGTCAGTGGTATTATGGAAATGGGTCTCGGCGGACAATTTCTTTTTCGAAGATGTCTTACAGGACAGCATCTTAGCAGAGAAGGTGTGACCGAGGGACGTCGTTTTATCGTGTCATTTCACCTTGAACAGAGTCTTACTAGTGCTCTTACTGTAAGTATTTCTAGCTTTTTTAAGTGAATTCCGAGAAATTTCAAAACACTAGTTTTAGTGTATTATTGTGAATTCCGAGAAATTTCAAAACTTTCATAAATTTTAAGGCCCGAGTGTTCCGTCGTTACCGTGAATATTTGAAATCTGAAATTCCAAAATTGGACGAGGCCAAGGTCACTAATTTTGTTGACGGACTTTGTTCGATCTGTCCGCGCAATCGCAACCTGATAATTGTGTACAATGGCGAGGGTACAAGTGAAATTGCCAAGTTCGCCTTTAGATCTCCTCTAAATACTGACTTCAATTATTTCTTAGGTATGTAATACTGTCCCTAGTGGTCACTTAAATGAAAAATATAATTTCTTTAATTTTGATGTAGTTTAAAGTTAAACTATTAATATCTGTTAAGACCCATCGGAACAATTCGGTTTGATCATCTCACGTGTCAAAGTCTACCCTGGTATTTTGTATGACCAAGATACTAATTTGACCGTATATTTGGACCGAGTGGTTGATATTACCCGTCACCCTCTATTTGGATCTCGTGTGGCTAATAACGGTGGTGCTGAGCAACGGTTCAGACCAAGAAGTGTCCCTCAACGAAATTTGAATATGGAGTTGCCTTCCGATCTTGGTCTTGAGCCTGACTCATTGGCTATGTCCGAAATTGCCCGAGTGGATCGGAATCGAAATGATGAACCAGATGAGCATATTCCTGCGAGCGATCGAGTAAGTGATACTAATCCTACATTATTTTCTTAGTTATTTATTTATTTATTTCAGGCTGATGATGATGTTGCTGAATGCTGTTCTACTTGCCCCGACCATGATACTACAATGATCAGCATCGATAACGCTGATACCCGTCTTTAGGATTCCTTGTTTTAGTTTTTTAATTTAGTTCATCTGTATTTATTTTGTCCATTTTTCACTAGAGTATTAGATAAGTCATAATTTATGAGTCATAAAAAAAATTTAAATTTCGCTTTTAGAATTAAGTTTTTGTTCGTGAGATGGATCCAACTGAGACTGAGACCTTATCTTCTACGCTTAATACAAGTGGTGATTCACTGAATTCCTACAGAGCCGCTGTTGAAGTGGCTGAGGTTCAAGGTGACGTCGTTGATACCCTTACTATCGAGGATTTCGGCGTGAAATGTGATAAAATTATGAGTCACTTGAGAGTACAGGAAAAAACTTCACTGGAGTCCTTTCGTGCGGTCAATGACACTATAATTAAAGCATATCATGAGCAGGTTCGTCGCAATCGAACAAATGAAAAATTGGTTACTGCCCTGACTTCGTGAGTGAATTTCAAAAAGAAGAAATTTTCATTTCTGATTATAGTAATTTCAAAACTTTCATTTTTAAGCATAATCTATCAATCTTGATGTCGGGATTTCATAAAACTCTTATTTTCGAGCCTTAGTATATCACACTTATCCTAGAAATTTCAAAACTTTCATTTTTAAGCCTAATCTGTCATATTTATTTTAGAATTCTTAGAGTTTTCATTCCTAAGTCCTAAATTATATCCAGACTGTGGAAATATTTCAGTCTGTTGCATACCTTTAAAGATGAGTATGCAAATCAGCGCGAGCAATATGCGATGAACCTTTTTGGTTTGAATTCGTCCGATGTTACGGATTTTCCCGAAATGGCTCAACCTCGAATTGCCGCTTGTTTTTACGATGCTATTCTCGCCGTGAGTATTCCTGGCCTTGAGTGATTATTATCCTAATGGGTTTATTCTTAAGGAATCAAATGGATTTCAGCTTCAGCCTCATGACGTTCAATTGCGGTTGGCTATTTTGTCTCGAGTCATATCTGACACTAGCTATGATCTCGGTGATACTTCGAAGTGGCGACAGTCTAAGTTTTCCGTTGAAAATAACGAAAGTTGGAGAGGTGCCCGTCAGCCCTCCCGAATTCTTTCCCATGTTAAAAGGTTGGTTATCAAATTTGGGTTTGGGGTTCTATTCTTAGGATTACAGTGTCATTTATTATATTTATTCTATAATTAATTTTGAGTATTAATTTTTATATTTAAGGCCTAACCGATTGATATTGGATCCGTTGCTCAAGTTGATGCATCCTAGGAAATATTTTCCAACGGTTGAGGATAGGATGTCCAACTTGACCGTTGCCCAGGTTCTGAAAGATTCATTTGATTCTACCGGGCTCATCTTATCCAATATGGAACTCCTAATGGACCCAAAGACTTCCCCTTGGATTCTATCTGGACTGTACAAACGTGGTACCACGATAAATGTTCATAATCTGAGGGGCTGTCTTAATTCGTACTTCAAGACAGCTCAAAATCATAATGAGTGGAGCAACGTGGCCCATGATATGGCAATACTATTGGACAATGCTCAGCGCCAATGTGACAATGTTAAACTTGTCTGCAACGGTACGTATTCTATTTTGGTATTATTTGATCTATTGAATTAGATAATCTTATGTTCCTATCAAATTTATTTAGAGTCAATGAATTTACTGTCGTGTATGGCCTCGCTTCAGAAGGTGGCGTATCGATTTATTCGAGAAAAAGAAACCAATCAGAAGGCAAGATCTGATTTTGAGAATTCAACCTGGCAAAGCTTTCTGTCTGAAACTTCGTATGGTGCTCTGGTAAACGATCTCGAGAATGGCTATAATCGATATTTATCGACCGTTATGGAGAAATGTCCTGGTTTTTCGATTTTATCCCAGGCTAAAATTCGCCCAGAGCTTGGACACACCAAGTTTATTGGTGCCCAAGTAGTTGGTAAGTCCTAGAGATTTCAAAACTTTCATTTTCAAGCCTAACTTGTTAATTTCTAAATTTCAAAACTTTCATTTTCAAGCCTAAATTGTTAATTTTCTAAGAATTTTTACATTTTTAGAATCCTCTTGGGGTTCCGATTCTAGTGATCCCGTGACTTCAGCTGAATACAACAAGGCTTTGACCGCCCAACTATCTCAGTCCTATCTTCATTCGAATATTGTACCCGATACTTTCAAGGAGGATGAGTCATTGTTCCAAAAAGTCCAGGTTTTCATTATCTATATGAATAGATTTGATTATAAATTTATTTATTAGATTCCTCCTGGTACATTCTTATTTTCAAGTACTGGTCGCCCGAAACGTGCTAAGAAAAGGATTCGATCCGACGATTGTGAAGATGATCTGCCTACGGGTAAGTTCTAAGTCCTAATAATTGTAGTTCTAATTTTTGTTTTTAGTTAAAAAGTCACTTCGAACAAGAAATGAAGTTGTTGAGGGTCCCATTCGTTCTACTCCAAGGACTGATAAGAAGCGGTCATCTTCTAAGTCTAATCCCAAGTCTAAGAAGACTGACGAGGATAAAGTGGTCAAGGAGGGCGCGTCTGAGTACGAGATCGAAATCGATTTCGAGCCGGACACGATCGAAAAAGGTTCGTTTACTTATCGGGTTTTAAATTTTAACTTTCTTTTCAGAGGCTGATGCTATGATGCTCTATGTCCGTGGTTTGTCCGATAAGACCATCACCAGTGAAACTGACCACAATGAAGATTCTCAAGCCGACAAAGATATCGGTGATGAAGCCGAAGGCGATGTGGAAATGGATGAGAATGCCGTCATTGCTGTCAATAGTACCGGTAACTATCAGAATATTAATTTAATGAGATTTGTCATTCATATTATATATACTTATTTCTAAATTGTTTTTCAGGCGTTTCTGGTGGAAAATCTACGAAAGAGGGGGCTAACTCTGGTTCTGATGCAAGTTCTAACCCAAAAATCTCACCTGAGGAGCAGGAAACTTCAGATCTTCGTGAATAAAATAAAGTGAGATAAGTTCAGTCTTCTGTAACACTTCTTGTTTCACATCTGGTAATAAATAAATAAATTAATATTTTATCAATTGTTCATTTCTTCGCATATTCTTTATTATTGAGTTGTAAAATATCATGTTTTGTCTTGTAGGGTGAATTTCGAGAAGTTTCAAAGTTATTTATTTTTAGTCTTAGGATGAATTCCGAGAAATTTTAAAGATTATATGGCTAAATTCGTTCTAGTTCCAAACTTAGGCTTTTTCTGGTCTTGGGATGAATTCCGAGAAATTTCAAAACTGTATCATTAGATTCACGTCCTAATTCCGAGAAATTTCAAAACTTTCATCTTATTTCAAATCTTCATTGACCTGATCCTAGAAATCTTCTGTATCTTGAAGACCTAATCTTTCTCTCATTTCAGAATTATTTCTGATTTCTATCATAAAAGCTTCAGAATATGAGAGCTCTACCTGAAGATCTGTTTCCAGTAACTGTTCAATTGGGATTCTTTCTAGGTCCATACTTTCATTGCGCAGTACAAGTATCGTGTCGTTGAGAGACTCCAGATATCTGTCAACTGGTTCGTCTTCCGGTTCTCTGTTTCTGAATTCAGATCCGCATTTTCGACAGTAGCCACTACGCGAAGTGTTATGTTGACATCGGCCTTTTAAGAGGTTCGAAACTAGATTATTAAATTTCTTGTGTCCTATGAACCTTTTTACTGATTGGTCCAGTTTTTCAAACTCTTCGATCCAAACTTGTGGAGCAGTCGATTGAATAAGTCTTTTCGCTTGTCCAGTTTTTCTTTCATCCCTTCTGAGCATCGGTCTGAAATAGTTATAGTCAGCATTATTACGTCTAGATCGTAACGAGCCATTTATATTATATTTCAAAAGTTCTCGGAATTCACTTTCGGGTCGGGCTGTCAGAGATAGTCTGCCTAATTTCATTAGCTTTATATATTGATGATTATTTTGAAGACTCATTAGTCCAGCTTCCCTTAAAAGAAACCATTGTGGTAATGGTACAAGTGATAATTTATGGTCAGAATCTAGTTTTCGAAGGTAACATTCAATATGACTAGTTACCTCGTCGATTTTTGCCTTATTTTCAATATCTAGGTTTTCTCTGTTTCTATACATGGCTAAGATTTGATGCGATGCCCTTAGCCTGATATAATAGTTAATCTTAGCTTGTATATGGTTGTAGTCAGATTTGTTCCACCTTTCAACATGAGCAGATCCATGATTAAATCGACCATATAAAAAACTCCCTATAATAATGCCCGTACCCCTTATACTTATATAATTTTTCAGTTTTCGAGTTATATGTGAAACTGTCCCCATAGAATTAGCTATCCAGGTTAGTTGTGGTCCTATCGTCATATTAAAGTCTAGTCTAAAGCCTAATACTTTCGATTCTTTTTTATTTTCGACTTTAACATTATTGTAAACTATTTTAAGGTTTCTGTTATAAATGTACCAAGTTTTTGATACATTTAATTTGATATTCCAGCTTTTACAGAACGTATCAAACTGACCTATTGTCTTCAAGATTTCCTTCTTCAGTTCTTCTTCTGTGTTGCCCCCACATAAGAATTGACAGTCGTCCGCAAAGCTAAATCCTATATTGTCAACTTCAAGATGGGTTCTACACATGATAATACAAAACATAAGAGGTGACAGTGTAGAACCCTGAGCAAAACCCCTTCCGGCCGTATGAAATATTGCGCTGCGCTTCCCGTCGATTTCCACAAATACTGCGCTCTGAGATAGAAATCCTTTCATTAGGTCAACAGTTTGTCGACTTAATTTGGATTTTAAATAATTCAATATAAGTTCGACGTCCGGTGATCCGAACGCATTTGACAAATCAGTCAATAAAATACATTTTTTCTTGCGTTCGGATCTACCGAACGTCTTCCTCATTCGACTAACTAGCTGACCTATACTGTGCCCTGAACGGAATCCACACTGAAGTTCGTGCAACCAACCATTATTTTCAGCGTGACAGTATAATAGCTTTGTAATGACCTTTTCCACTAAATTCGCCAGACAGTTGCTGACAGTAACTGGTCTTAAGTCTTTTAATGTGCTTATAATTTGCTTTTTTTTGACTGGGACCTGTTTCTGGTCTCGAAAATTTTCTGGGTATCGTCCTAAAGCTATGATATCATTGATCAAATCTAGAAGCACATTCCAACCCGAATTATCGAATCTTTTTATCAGGTTTAGTGTGACCTCGTCTGGACCATAACTATATTCAGCCCCCTTTCCGTCAAGTAATAATAATTTTAAGTTTTTAAAATATTCTTGACTGGTGATGGAGAGTTGACTGATTTTAAATTTCTTGTTTTTCGGCGCATATAATCTGCATCCATTTTCGTCTTCTTCAATTTCTTCTAGATTCATAAAGTTATCTGGATCTTCTTCTTCTCTTTCTTCTTCTTCATCTTCTTCTTCTTCTTCTTCTTCTTCCTCGTCTTCATTGATCGTGACTAATTTCGGTGTATAATTCCAGCTCAAATCCCTGAAATATTTGGCGACATTACCGACGGTGACGAAGTCTGGCATATCATCTTGTTTGTGCTTCAGGATTTTGATAATATCCCAACAAGTGCCTCTTTTATTAGATGTCAGAAGTTTTCGGTCTATAATTCGTTTTTTAGCTTTAATTTTTTCTTTCGAGATGGATCTGTTCATTAATTTAAGGGTAGGATGGTTGGTCCAGAATTCCCTTCCTGTACCATCAATATTATTATCAGATATGTACTTATTTCTGGTGTCAATTAAAGCTTTTACCTGCTCATCATTTTCCAGCAATTGTGAATTTGTTTTCGGTTTGAAGCTTCTCAAAGGAAATAATTCAGCACTTGACTGGGCTAGACTTTTTAACGTTTTTTCAACGTCTCTACTTTCATTCCATTCATGAGAGATTATCCTCTGAAGTTCACATAAATTTGTGAATTTGGTCAGATTCTCATCGTTTTCCCTAATTTTCATTTTACTTCGAATCTTTTTTACGCTTTCCGCTTTGGTATTGTACTTGACCGTAACATAGGTCATCACGTGATCCGAATAATCTTTGGTCTTGGCGAAGTTCATATGCGTAGTCCCCGTACATTTGTCAGCTTGATTAATAAATAACATGTCTATCTTAGTGCCCCACCTAGGATTTGTGACTTTATTTTTTAGAACATTAACCCCTATCTCCTCAGAAACTTCCCCCAAAATTTCCCTCCCCTTACGCTCATGTTTACCTGACCTTTGACCGTTGACTTCGACGTTTAAGTCTCCGCCAAATATTTCTAGATTATCTCTTTTCATTTTGAGCTCAAAATCTTTACTCAGTTTTTCAACATATTTCAGTTGAGCGCTACCTTCACCACCACCCAATTTTAGTTCCGAGTACATGGACGATTTTGGACTTGGTGACCGATAGAACGACGTCAGTCCAATTTCTTCCTTACTTTCGAATCTGACTGTGACCGACGTACAGTTCAGAAAATCCTTCCTTTGACTAACGGTATACTCTTTATTAATTTTGCTCATTATTGCAGAGTATTTCACGGTGGTGTTATTATTGTAAAATAATTCATATCCATCTGGACATACACTTCTGTGTTTATCGGGTTCATAGAGAAGTTCGCTGAGAATGAAAAAGTCTATATATTGAAAACCATTGACAAGTTTTTCGAACTGATTTTCAATGCTATCCATTTTCTGACATGGCAGATTTAGGTACATCACTTTCAATGTATGACGAATAGATCTATCTATTGGATCGTAATTATTTGTCTCGAAAATATAATCAGGCTCTTTCTGTCTAATTATATTGTAACCTTTTCCTGAGTACCAATGATGGTAGAATTCCTCATTTTGTTCACTTTGATTTCGTTCGCTACGGTTGGTTGAATTTCGATTTGGGCTAATATTCTGTCTTTCGTGAAATTCCATCTGTACCGTTTCAGGGTTATTTGGTGGTGGGTCAGGGTCAGGGTCAAGTATTAGGTTATCATTCGGTACGGTTGGATTGACTAGAGTTTCATTCCTAAAATTTTCAATGAGATTATCTAATTGGTCTGAATCGATTCTTTCGGTGTCAATTGAGTCTTTAACAAGGTTACATAACTCATTTATGTTCAAAATTTCATCCCTTTTTAGATTCGGGACTGTGTCGAGACCCATAGAAGTCTCATTCAAGCTCACTGGATCATTAAAGTCCATTTCAGTGTCAGAGTATGATAAATCATTTATTTCACTCTCAGCTTGTTCATCACGGTCTGTCATAAATATACTGTATTTATGGTCAGTGGTATTCAACCACGTGGATTTGTTAATGTCGAAAAGTTTTTTAAATTTAAAATTTTTATCATTTTTCGCTTCAAATTCTAATCCTAGGGCAGTTTTGTATAGGCTGTTTGAACCTGCTATACATGACTCATACTCAACTTTGTTCATGGGTAGATCGTCTATACCCGATTCTCTCTTTTTCTTTTCAAGTTCAGCTAATTTTTCATCTTCAAGTTCAAATTCAAATTCTGGTTCTGTTTCGAAATAAAATCTTTCCCCAATTTTTCGATTTCTGAGATTATCCGCCCAATTCTCTAGAATTTCTATTCCGTAAGTCCTAAGTTCACGTCCCACTTTCTCTCTAATTTTATCGTAATTATTATCACTATCTATGAATTCAAGCATTTTCCCTTTTGCCCCCGCGTTTCCCTTTCCATTCATTAATATTTTTCCTACTATATCTTTCACTACGCTCACATTTTTTCCCCTCGTTTTCCCTTTCCATACTGTGCCAGCCTTACGCATACCCCTTACTATCCTTGCCGCCCACGCTACGTTCCATTGATAAGATAATTTTGATAAAAATTTGTATTTTATTAAGCCTAGGTTCAGTTTCATACAGTAAAGTTTTGTGACTGGATCGAACGTGGTTTCTAATGTTCTTTCAGTAGGGACTTTACCGGTTAAAATTTTAAATTCATTCAGGATTATGGACCAGGCCTTATTCTTTTCAGATCTTTTGTCCCTTTCCTGAATTACATGGAATTCTTTTTTCTTTCGACTCTCATAGATTTTCTTCTTGGTTTTCGGCCGCAAATTTGTCCTTTTTCTTTTTGCTTTTGCTTTTTTTTTGATATTTACACTCATTACTAGATAGCAAATTAAAGTTAGTTCTAAAGGATTTCATGGTGGTGTATGTAATCGGGGTCAAGGTGAAATCGTCCGTGGATTTTGAATCAAGTTCATAATTCAAATTTTTGACTGATTCTTGAGTTTTCAGTTCAAGATTTATAGGGGGGTTCAGTATCGATATCTGTTTCCTAACATGTTCCATTTCTTCATCATCATCATCATCATCTTTTGAATATTTTCGTTTCCGGCCACTTGCATTGGAGACAGCTTCTGTAGTGGACAGCTGTTCCGGGTTGACCTTATCTTCTGTGACTGTGCCGCTTGGCTTGTCCTTGTTTTCATCGTCACTTATGATTTGACTCAATTCTTGAGTTTGGTCTACTAGTGAATTCAAACATCTTTTAAACTTATTTCTAATTTCGTGACCTAGTTTGATTGTTTGATCCAGACCTTGATTCTTTTCAGCTAATCTGGTTGACTCACTATCTGGGTCAATACCAGTCATATCAATGGTTGTTTCGGATCCAATGACAGCGTAGCTGTTAAGTTCATCAAACGTCTTAGTTGAGATTTCATGACCTTTGCTTCTCAATCGTTTCAGGAGTCGTCTCTGATCTTGCCGTGCCGACTTGTGTTGACGTGAGTTGATCTCTTTGTATTGACGGCCATGTTCAATATCCCCACTGCCAGATTTTTTGGGCGAGATATTTTGAGCATCAGTTCCATTAATTGAGTCATAACTAGGTTGAATTCCGGGATTTAAAATCGATGGGTCTCGTTGCGATTCTGACGAAGATCTAGCCCTCTCATTTCTATTTCTCTCATTCATCAGTGGTAAGCTGTTTCTTTCTGACCGCTTCAATTTGTAACTGAAGTACATTGAGTCGATCTTCGTTTTTGAGTCCATTTTTTCGAAAGTTGGATTTCTTTTTGTTCTGCTTAGCTTCTGTATCATTAAGCTCCCAAAATTCCAACCATTCGGAGTGCTCATTACCAAATAAAGATGGAAGGTCCCAGTCATCTTCGGTTGGTTCTTTGATAAAATTTTCTTCATCAAAGTCTGCGTGTTCTCCATCCGCCATTTCAATGAATTTTTCATGGCATTTGGCTGACCAGTTATCATGGTGCTTTGAAATAATTAACTCGATTGCCACATTGAGATCAAGGTCAGGGTTCACACAGATTCGTTCCCTTTTGTCTTCAATTTCGTCCAGTTTGAATGGATCATGTTCTATGATCTTGCAGTAATTGATTCCCCTTTTCGACAGTATACACACCGGCATCTTCAAGAATTTCCAGTGTTTAAATCTATAAATCGGATCGGTTGGGTGAATCAGTTCACTGGCTTTTCTGACGAACAATATCCAGTGATATGAGAACACAAACGTTATCTGAAACACTGACCAGTCCGTGTCTCTATCATATAGTACAAAATCGTTCGCGTCCAAAGATTTCAAAATGGCCTGGAATTTCTTCTCGTCCCTCTCTCCCCTAACCCTGACCGTCAGACTCTGGACCGCCGCCGCATGTCTTATCGGTGCCATGGTTGGTAAGATAGGTATTTCATCCCTTCTGGTAAATCTTGTGGTTGCGGATTTTTCCCAAGTGTGCACTGCCGATGCATACTTCTCGTCTTCATCGTTGTTGACAAGGTTCATCATATTTTCAGGCTGAATTCGTGCCCCCCACTGTCCAAACGACCCCTTTTCAGCTTTCGACTGATAAAACGCTGGCATTTCTGAAAGTTTTAATTTTCAGTTAATTTTTCAGTTATCATTTAACCTCTCTGGACTTAATTTGCCATTTGAGAGTGCCAGGTTTTGATTTATTTCCATGTAATTTATATGGATTGGTACAAAATGTACTTATGTTTCTATTCTAATTTCGGTCCTAATGTGCAGTGGTTAATTGCTTCGATTACTTATTCGGTTGATTGATTTCACCGAGTTTAGTTCTTACCTTTATTTTAGTTTTTTGCCAGTAACTCTTCAGTAGTTTGTTGAAAATTCTTCAAGTTTGGTTAAGTTGGTTTACGTGAATTTACACGATTTTTGGTATTTTTATATCCCGCCAGGCTGCACTAGTTCCCTAGTTTACCAGTCCACTTGCGAAAATTGAAAAAACTAGTGGTCCGTAGATGACTTTTTCTCAATTTTTTCAAGTAAGCACATTTTTTAGGATGAAAAAGACTTCAAATTAGCACATTTTCGGAAAATTTGATTCTAAAAGGGAAAAATGTGCTAATTTAGAAATAAATCACGAGATCAGAGAAAATTGATTTTCGTAAGAGAATTAAAAGGGAAAATAAATGTGCCAATTTGAAATAAAATGCATATCTAGTCAGGTGACCTATTATTTTATGTGCTAATTTGAGGTACCCCTTATATATGAGTCATAAATAATGAGTCATATATTTGATGTTACACTATTAGGTTGTACGAATATCAATGAGGATACCGCAATGGGCGTTGGATGGCCTGGAATAAGAGTTTGTCCGATGAATGTTGCACAGCTTGGTTTTCAAGTTATGTCTTAAGGGTGTCTCGCTCAATTTTGGCTTTATTTTGGAGATCTCAAATTTTTGTGTTCGAGACACCCTAAACCCTTTTTTTTTGGTATTAATATTTTTTTGGTACGATTGGTACCTCAAATTAGGATATAAAATGATAGGTCTCGTGACTTGAGATGATTATTTCTAAATTAGCACAGTTTCCCTTTTTGAGAATTTTTCCCAAAATGTGCTAATTTGAAAATAAATCACGTGATCAGAGATAATAGATTTTTGTAAGAGAA
>SCLD01090265.1:0-13292 GCA_004367895.1 Oikopleura longicauda | reverse complement strand
CGTAAACTTCTTTGTCCACAATTTCCACTCCGGACGGCCCTTGTATCCGGAGAGACCTTGAGTATAAATTCCTTTTATTTCTGCTAGGAACTCTTTGGCAACACCATTGACTTGTTCCTTGAAGTTGGTTTCCCACCAGGGAGCTTTGTCATCGGCAGAAGCTATCCAGCCACCAGTTTCTTTATTAATAGCGTTGATATCATTTGCTGATAGCAGTCTTATCAAAGTTTTAAACGAAATTGCATCAATGACACACTTTTCGAAAATTGAGTATTTTGGCCAACTTTAATTTTGCTCGTCAAAATCGACTATTTTTGGTAAAAATCGGCTATTTCTGGTCCAAATCGACTATTTCTGGTCCAAATCGACTATTTTTGGTCAAAATCGACTATTTTTGGTCAAAACTCGAATAACCTAATTCGGAACAAAAATTCTTAAAAAAAAACTTTTTTTCAAAACTGAACCTATTAGGCCGATTGAGTCTTCCAGCAAGTGCTCGCGAGTTCCATTTCCATTCTGATGATGAACTGAATGATGAGTCATCAATTTTTCCACCAAATTCAACCCCAATATGACCGTTACAGCATGATGGATCATCGCACGAGCCAATACTGTCATCACCTGGCGAAGCTCCTTTTTGAGGTTTTTCACAAATTGACTGAAAATAGAAATAAAATCCTCAGAACGGGCTGAGATCGGGGGATTTTCGTCGAGAAATTGCAAAACCTTCATTTTTAAGCCTAAATTATCATTTTTGATAGAAAATCACAAAAATGATAACTAGGGTGAATCCTTGGATTTTTACGCATTCACCCTATATGATTTTCGCGATTTTCCTGAAAATGACCATTCCGAAAATGACTATTTTTGTGTAAATTTTGAAAGTTTTGCAATTTCTCGGAATTCACCCTACTGATACGTATATTCGAGGATCATGCGACTCTTATCGCGTGTCACACTTTACCTTTAGTCTAGAAGTGCATGCAAAATCTTCCCAAAGACCATCTTTGCTTCTTATCATAACGCAGTCATCAGAACCCTCATTCAACGGCTGGCCATTATCCCAGTTTATGTAATTCCACGGCTTCCCATTGGTCCATTTCCACTGTCCACCGAGATATCCATTACCAGGGCGGTCCGGGAGAAGATTGTTATCATCTGGCAATAGTCCTGGTCCGTCAATGACCCCCGGTCCAAAATTGGGAAAATATTCTTCGTGAACGTCTTTTCCACCAATCCAAAATCCTTAAAAAAAATTTAGATGTCGAAAAATTCTCGAAAAATTTTCGAGTCGAAAATTTTGATTGGACTAAAATTAAACTTTCGACGGGTTTGAAAACTGCTCTGGTCAAACCCGTTTCCTTGGACGAATAAAATTCCAAAACCAGAAATAAAATTGAAAAATGCAAAATCAATATTAACAGTCACATAAAAAAAGTGTGAAAATTAACATTAGCAACATTTTTGTAACATTATGTTTTGACCTTGAAAACTTGTGATTTTCAACAACTATGAATAAATAATAGTTTTACCGTTCTGATGCACTTATTTTACTTTTCGCGCTGAAATTAAGTAATCTACGTTATCGAACATAGCAAGGCAAACATCGGCACATTCGAAAATGACCGAAAACAATTCCCACATTTATACACTGTTAAAAAATTAAAATTGAGGACCTTCCGATTTCTTTGGGCGAAAAAACTGATGATTTCATCACATTCTACGTAATAGACTAGGCTAAAAACGTCGGTGTTTTTCAAAACCCAAAAAATTACGATTTTAAGAAAAATATTGTTTTTTTTTCTCAAAACGGATGTGATTTTTAATCACCGTTTTGTGGTAAAGATTTTAAAATGAATAATTTGAACTAATGAATTTCTTTGGAAAATTTTTCTTAAAATTCTCAAAATTCACGATTTTTAGGCAACATCAATGCTTTAGAAATCACCGAAATTACTCGAAATTCCCGATTTAAGGAAACATCAATACTTAGGGAAATGACGAAATATCACGAAATTCCCGATTTTTACGAGTCTAGATTTTAAAACAGTTAAATCTAAAATATTTGTTCGACTATAAACAGCGACCCATAAAGCCACTTACATGTGACATGTCAGGTAACGTGACCAAAGACACTGTGGCGATTAAATGTCATATTCCCTCTAATGCAGCCAAGATTCACAGCATCTTCCTTCGAAATCGTCTGAGATTATGTGTTTGATGCCACGATTACCCCTCTTTCTGATCGCTAGACAGGCCAAAATTCAGAAATAATTCCGGCTTTTCGTAGGATAAGAACGGTCAAAATGGGATAATTCGAACAGAAATAACCTCATCTTGGATAATTCTGTCATATAATGAACCATTTAATTTCACAAATTACTTTTCAATCGAATAATCGAAAACCGAAATCCCAACTGATCGGATAAAAATAAGGTCGTTTCGTTTTCAAAAGGCACATCAGAATAAACACTTCAGAAAAAAATGAATTTTAATAAAATACTCACCTGGATTGGAACTTTCCTAAGCTGGTCCTCCGCGGCAGAATTCAGTATCGGATAATATTAGGATGAAGGGCCGAAACCTAAGCGGCCCTTCAAAGTTATTGTTCAAAATTCTATATGAAAAAATACCGTTCAGCTTTCGGGCTTAAAACCTCTCACTTTTAAATTTTGGAATCGGCCACTTTCACCGACCCACTTTCAGTTTTTGGCCGTTTATTTTCGTTTATCTTGTAAATTATAAGTAGGTTGAATTCCGGGATTTTTTAAGATTAAACAACCTTTAATTGCTGTACGGCAGTTATATATACAGTAAAAATCGGAATATCTTTTTTCTTTGGGAGATTTTTTCATTTCAAAAAATTGTAATTGATTCAGTAAATCATGCTGATTCCGGGAATATAAAACTTTTTGTCCAATTTCCTGGGAAGTTGAAGTTGAAATTTTTACGCATTTATTGAAAATGCGTGGGTGGCGCTCATATGCGTAGGCGAATCACTCCCAAGATTCACGAAAATGAATAAAATGACATTTATAATCCTTTTAAAAGTGAGCATCGTGGACAACCCATCGTGTCTGAAAATACACTAAATGAACGACTCAATATGATCAAAATGCGAAATAAGATTTACAATTCGTTCTATCAAGGTTATGCCAATAAGCCAAATGTTAATCATACACCTCAGACGAGTTTCAGTTAAGAAAGTTTTAATAAGCGCTATCGATATGGTGAATTCCGAGAATTTGAATGTTGGGTACCTTCGAAAACGACCGTTGTTGGTTCAAAGCGGCCGATTAGAGGCCCAAAGCGGCCAATGTTTGAGCAATAACAGCCGATGTTTCATCGACCGCTATCGACTTTCGACATCGGCCGCTTTCTATCCTTCTCTAAATTTTCGGGTACAGTATTCAACCTAGATATATCAAACCTTCTTCGCTGTAACTCGTTTCAATCCTATCGCGGTAGAGAGCGACCAAAACGCGGTAAAAAGGGAACCTTCAAGAGCTTGCATAGGCCATCACTCCTACAATCAAATTCTTTGTTTTATATACAGGTTCAGCAAACTAAATAGCCGTTGAATTTTTTCATAATTTTTACAATTATTTGTCGTACTTTCAAAAAGAGGTATTTTCAAAAACCGACTTTTCATCGTGTTTTTCTTCGTAAAATGGTATGTTCTGATCGTTTTTTTCTTCATAAAATGGGGTGTTTCACTCTTTTATGTCAACCCCTCCCCCTATTTTTAATTTGAACGGGCAAATCAATCTATCATTCTTAACGGGAATTAATATCATGATTATCTGAATGGCGCCCTCTATATTTTATATTTGGAGAGTCGTCCGGGACTCGTCCCCCTCTTTCTCTCTTATGTGATCAAGTCATGATATTAATCCCCGTTAGGAGTGTTACTTATAAATAAATCACTACCTTCAACCTCCATTCATTAAGATCTTCGAAGCATGTTTGAAGACATCAATCTGTTCGAAGATATCAATGGACCACATTGAAAAGTCTGATTCAGAATAAAACATAATTATTAAAACGGTGTTGTTTTTATTTGAAATAAATTATTTTCCAAGGTTAAAATCAATATTTATATGACCATTATTTTCCAAATTGACCGTACCAATAATAGATTTCATCGAACTCGTTTTGCTTATAAAGATTTCAAAATAATGCTCACAAAATGTTGCTCTGATAGACAAAATCATATGAGAGCGGTACACTCTGATGTGTGTCAATCCTAGACCACTGGTATACTCTGGACCAAGTGGTACACTCTCATGTGTATCAACCCTAGATCAAGTGCAACAGTCTCATCATGATTGATTTCAGTGAACGAGTTGTAAGCACCAATTTGAAAACCGGCCTAAGCTGAGAAAGTAAACTCGCTTCATTTTGCGCTCCAGCTCCGTTGAACAAATTAGTAAGAGCATTCATCGGATTTTCTGTTGCTGTCTCTCCATCGCACAACGGCCCTTTCTGAGTCTTTATACCGGTGGTTAACAACCAGATGTTTTTTTCGAATAAAAGGACCAAATGACTCTCTGTCTTAAAGTGATGTTCTAGTCTATGACTCATAGTCAACTCTAGGGTTATTTTTCGAATAAATGTTAACCACCGATACCCAATAACAATTTTTGGCATTTTTACAAAAACATTTCTTTGTTTCGCTGAAAACTGATTGAGCAGTTTCGTGGCCATCACAAAATCTGACACAAAGTGAATTACTTTTGAATTGTGCAGAGCAATACCATTCTGATGACAGTATGGGGCATTCTTGAAGTCGTGCAGTTGTCACTTGCGCCGTGGTCAATTTCGTGGTCAATTTCGTGGTCGATTTCGTGGTCGATTTCGTGGTCGATTTCGTGGTCGATTTCGTGGTGGATTTTGTGGTCGATTTTGTGGTCGATTTTGTAGTCGATTTTGTAGTCGATTTTGTGGTCGACTTCGTAGTAGATTTTGTGGTCGATTTCGTGGTCGATTTTGTGGTGGATTTTGTTGTCGATTGAACTGTCGATGAAGAGGTATCTACAGGAGCAAACGCAACTAGATTTTCACTCTCGAACATATTGAATACATGCATGTCTTCTGATTCTTCTTTGACTTCGCGGAAATTCAATGAATCCATGTTAAGTATTTCATTGGATGAAGATTCCAGTGAAGCTTGCACTTCGAAAGTAGATGTGATATCTTTAACCGTCGCGCTTTGATCCGTGAGAATCGTGGCGACGTATTCTACAACAGTCACAAATCCTGGTTCGGCTTGTCTTTTAGATCTCACAGATTTTCGTGTTCTTGAATCAAAGTTGAAAAATTAAATTTTGAGTAAAATGTCATAATCTCTGAAATGGCGCCCTCTTTTTTGTTTATTTGGAGAGTCGTTCTCCCCTTTCTCCTCTTGGTGAGCAGAATATGACATTTTATTCCGATTGATATGTTAAGTTCGATTCGAACCATATTTCTGAATGGCTCACTCGGAATTTTCATCAACCTATTTTATATTGTAAAATTTACAACTCTACCTTGCACTTTGTTTTTGAGAAAAGCTTAAATCAGTGATAACTACATCATCCACCAAGTAGTTTGATTCAAAAACATCAATGAGGTCACGTGTAACGATGTCACGAGTTTCGCGGTAAAGATCAGATTCAATATGAGACAGGTCGTCATTCCATTCAAGATTTGTCTCAACATCACCAAAGAGTTTTATTTTTTTCGAAGGGAAACTGAAATCGGGCTTGTATGGTGATACTGAATCCCATTCCATTGTGGTTACATCATCGGTATCTACATAGGTAACGACGAGAACTGGATCATTTGATGTGGTAGTTGGTGTTTTATCAGTGGTGAAGTTGGTGGTGAACTCGTACTTGTAATTTGGACCAGCTGAAGTTGTTGTGGTTGTCCAAACTTGAGATGTGAATGATATCGTAGTCGGCTCTGCAGTAGTTGTTGGTTGCCTTGCGTCCATCATGAATCGATCTTAATTTTAAGCTTTCAATATATATGGAGGGTCAAATATTTGAGTGGGACACGTGACCTAGAATTTGCAAGATAAAAGTGGAACAAAATGATATGAGAGTGTTCCACTTGAATGTGTGGAAGTTCAAGACCAGGTATTCAACTCTCCCACCTACCGTCTTACCTAAATCTCTTGAACTATTGACTCTTTGTCTATTGTTATTATTTCCATCGTCTGAAGCGGTTTCAGAGTCCGAACTGTGATCGGTGGTTGTCTCATCAGCATCGGCGGAGTCAGTATCGACTTGATTGGAGGAAGGATAGGCGGCTGCACACTCTGCTTCGTTATAACATGTGCACGCTTCCTGTATGACTGTTACCGGTTCCTCTTCCAAGTGTAATTTGCAAAAGATAGTTTGAGTTTGTTCCCCACTGGTAACTGTTCCGGGCGTTTGAAACTTGCATTTGGTTGATCAATTGAAGGTCAAAAAATTACTTTTTAAGGGTAGTTTAGACCTAGGCCGTTTTAATTTTGAAATCAATGTCGGAATGAGTCGGATTCGACAAACAACGACTCTAAAATTGAATGATGAAATTCTAGATCGACTCAAAATCGATTGAAGATGACGTCATTCAAATTCAGAGTCGTGCTATGTCGCATCCGACCTTTTCCGACATTAAATTCAAAAATAAAATGGCTTGGGTCTTGACTATCCTTAAGGACAGTCACGCTCGAATCTGTTTCTGTGACCTTCAAGTGAACAACCTAAACCTTGAATGTTCGATATTTAAAAACAAGATCTGGATGGTACTCGGTTTGATGAACGTTCAGTCGAGTCTGATCAAAACATATTTCGTCATTAACAAATGAGTGCATCAAATAAATTTCATGATCGCCATTTGAAACATAACATTCTACAAGTCTGAAAAATAAATTAGGCTCTAATTCATAATTTGAATGAATTCTTGGAGTTTTTTTATTTTTTAATATCTAGGTCGAATCCCGGGAAATTTAAAATTTAACTCTAATTAGAGTTTTAAGTATTTTGTGTTAGAATGGGTTAACCCATGGGTTGTCAAAGCTTATAGCGAGGGCTCCAAGTTCAGATATCATATCGAAAATAGCAATAAGACTGGTTCAGAAATTCGTACCTTGCATAGATTTGATTAAGGCCATGAAGGGGACCTATTCTCATAGTCGTCAATTGACCAATAATTGCTCCTTCGTTTTGAATTCCATATTGAAGGTAACCGATACCAACAGCTTCTAATTCGTCGCTTTGAATCGTTTTTGAATTTATATTTCACAAGTCATGGTTTCGAACCGATTTAAGCTCTTCTAAACCGGTCGGACCACGGACCAGAGTCTCGAAGTTCGGACCACGTCCGCGGATCGAGTCTGGAGTTCGGTCGGACCACAGACCAGAGTCCCGGAATCACCGGACAAGGAACAATAAATATTTCAAAAACATGCCCGTCAGGATCGAGCTCAACATCAAATGTTGATGATGATACGAGTATTCTTGGAAATCTACACGAAAATTTTAAGGTGCGAGATCCCAGTACAATGTTTGTATCTGGCAGAATATTTTCAGATATATTCATGCAATGAAACAAACTGAGATCTAAAAAACGTTTATGGTTTTTTGAAAATTATTCTGAAGATTGTTAGTAACGATTTTTTACTCACATTCGTCATTATCGAACCGGACAGTCAAATCAGGCCCGGAAATGGTTTTTTCATACATATCATTCTAAAAAGCTTCAAAATAAATCTTGTATTTCTGAGATTTTCGAGGATTTTTAATTTTTCATATTTGCGTTGAGTTTCGGGACTTTTTGAAATATGAAAATGCTATCTAAATGCAACCAGTAAATTTTGAAGCCTGCCTGAGGATTGAAGACATAGTTCAAGTCAAGTTCAGCAACATTCTCCTCATAATAATTCTTTTCAAAGGCTGCTATCATTTCGGGCACTCCAGTTTCCGGATTATTACATTGTAAAACTGAAAAAGGCTCCACTGACCCAAGAATTGCGAATAAAGCCAAAAGGGGTGATAGCTACCCAGGATTGATGGACACGCGTGTCCGATACTTGTTCCTATACGGTATAGCCTATACGGTATAGGCTATACCAATGTCCAAGTCCGTGTCCGAATTCAATTCGAGATCACAATTTAAAGACATTTTTTCTATTCGCAACTCTTCCTGACCCAATTTGACCCAAAACAAACCCAATAGACACGCATAAAACCAGATTCCTCTTTAATTTGAACATTTTGACCAAAATTTTCTCTGAGCAACCTATTTCAACTTTTCTGCTGTTTCACAAGCCAAAAGTCGAATTTTAGTTGAACTGATGATGAGGGTTGAAAACTGAAAAAATGTTCAAAGCTGATTTAAATAAATGCCCTGCGGTTACACTCCATTATGCTGATTGCATAAAAAATGATAATGCCACTTGATCGAAGAGGAAATTCTAGAATGTCAGAAGAGACAATGAAGTGGTTTAGTGAGCATAAATAGGAATAATAGTTTTGCTAGACATATAACTTAAATGATATAAGCGATTTCAATTCAAATATTTGAACCTGCCAGAAAAGAAGAAACTATTTCTGATTGTTTTACTTAACAGTCAAGTTTCGAGTGGGTTCCTTAGAACCAATCACTCCTAATATTGTACTTATACGGTATTTAATGTAGTCGTATCCAGAAAATATTTGAAGGGATGAAATTTCCGACCTTGAGATCATATCCGCTCGAACCGGAAGTAAAATTTGAAATGAAATTAAACCCGGAAAATTTTGTATCGGTTTGAAAGCATGTCGAATTGAATGAGAATTTTTTTTGAAACTTGAGTGTTAAAAAATTTTTATAAATTATTTTCATACTCGATAGTGACATTTATTTATTAGTCGTCTCCGCCAAAGCCGCCACCACCAAATGAGCCAACGGAAGGTATTGACGGCAACGAAGGGAGTGAAGGCATCGATGGTAGAGAAGGCATAGATGGCAAAGAGGGCATAGAAGGCATAGAGGGCATAGATGGTAGTGAAGGCATAGACGCTAAAGCTGCCATGCATCCTTTTGCAAAATAAATTAACAATAACATGACATAAATCTAAGGGACAAATACATCCCGATCGCGTCATGGATGGCCGGACCGCGGGACAAGGTTGATTCGGTCCCCGAATATTTGGTTCAGTACGTGGTCTGGATTTTGATCCGTAACTTTTTGGTCCTGATTTTCGGTCCGGATTGTTTTGGTCCGGTATGTCTGGATTTTTGGTCCGGTCCAGAATTGGGTCCGGATTTCAGAAATAATAATCTGCACCACACTTAAAATCAGCTCCAGACCAGGGCTCCTAAATACGACTTGGTCGTACTGGGTCGTACTGAATACAAGGTCGTACTAGTCAGTACGAGGTACGAATACGACCGAAAAAAATGTGAAAAGAGTACGAGTCAGTACGACCTAAAGGTATGTACAACCAGGTACGAGGTACGACTTAGTACGACGTACCGCTTTGCTACAAAAATACGACCTTGACTTGTAAAAGTACGACTGATAACTAAACTAGTGCGAGTACGACCTAGTACGAGGTACGACAATTTTCAAAAATACGAGGTCGTACTTATACGAGGAAGTACTAGGAGCTCTGCTCCAGACCGGTTCATAATTTTGTACCGATTTTCAAAATGTTTTTAAACTTGACAAAATCGATTCGTGTTAACATTAATTCATTCGTTCCTGTTTCGTTATTGGAAGGTTGAACATCGCCAGTTTCAGAATCGATTGAATAATGATGGTGAAATCGGTTTTTATTTCTGATGCCAGCTGGTTGATCAGCTGATTGATGAGCTATTCCACTTTTACAACACGAGGAACATTTGCATTTTTGCAAGCAGCTACGACACATGCAAGGTAAGCAGAAAATAATTGGTGATAATACCATCAACGCTATATCTAGGTTGAATTTCCGGAGTAAGGTAGGTTGAATTTCCGGAGTAAGGGGATTTTCATATTTAGGTTAGATTTCAAGAGTTACGGGATTTCCAAATTTTGTTTGAGTTCAGAAAATAAAAAAAAATATATTAAAATTAGAGTTATCTGTTAAAGAATTTTCGTTTTTTTGGTAAGATATCCAGAATTTTTCACATCGAATTTGCATTCTCTACTTTTTCCCGGAATTCAACCTAGTTATACCAGAGAAGAATAATGTCGAATTATAATCGAACAAACCTATTATAATCGAACAAACCTTCCGTGCTCACGTTGTTTGTTTGAAATCTTTCCATAAACCTACAAAAACTTTACAGTCTGATTCATGGGACATGCCACCCGTTCAAATAATTTATCCGAGTCATTTAAGTACTCACGAACAACCAATTAATCCGAACGAAGTAAAGAAAGCTGCAACGCCTTTTACGGTCAATTTATTAAAAACTTTATCATCTGGTTAAATCTTTCGTCGAAAATTATACCGGAAGTGAACTTGAAATTCTGGAATTTGACCGGAAGTGAACCGGAGAATCTGATATTTTTCCCGTATTATGAAACAAAATTGACTTTCCTAATCCGATGAATAAATCGACCGCGCTTCCCATTTTGGGTCTCTTGAACTTGAGTAAGAAGACTTCGCTGAAGTTTAAACACGATGCATTGCGATAAATCGATTTAACACTGAGTCATTTCCATCAGACCCCTCAGAAAAAATGACTTCAAGAAAATATGCGTAGACTAAATTTTTCGAAGTCACGGATTTTACTCCTGGGCGCTCGGTCTGGTTAGCCGAAACGTATCGAAAACTTGTGTCCGGTCCGTGGTTCGGATTTTGGTCGGTCAATCAGGATCTACGGCCCAGGCCCGCCAACCAAGCCAGAAATAAAAAAATATTAATATAACAATATGATAATATTCTAGTCATATAAATTATTAATAATCATAAATTTTGATTTTAATTTATCATCCACAAAAAAAAACATATCGTTTTGCTTCGTCATGGTCTGATTAATGAGCTGAGTCATCATCATCGGCGTAAAGAGAAATAAAAACAGAAAATGTTGCACTTTTAACCGATTCAGAAGAAGAAATTTTTCAAACTAAACCAAAAATTGAGAAAGAGAAAGTTGAAAATGATCTTATTGGTTCATCAGATGAAGACGAAAAGCCAAAAAAGGTAAAATTGAAGAACTCATTTCTCTATATACACGGGTGGACCATTTTGTATTATAAGAATTTCACACCTATTTTGAATGTAAACAAAAGAGAAAATGAGGATTTGATCTGACCCAACAATTCGGTCCAGGAGGGAAGAGCGGACGGTCAAATGCTGAACCGGTGTTTGAAGTTTTCGGATATTGCGGTGGCTTAGTCCATGTCGGAAGTCCCAAAAAATCTCGTGTCCGAGTCCGCTTCGGACGTTCCGGCGTTTCTTTCAGCTTCTTCTTGGACTAAAGTTTAGCCACTAAACTATTACTTCGCTTATAAGCGCTAAAAACTAACCTCCTAAAACGCTACAGTTACATGAGTAAAATTGCGCCAAGGATGGTCTCCTTATATTCTGAGCACCCCATGGCCCATGCAAAAACTGATTTAGGGCCATAAATGGTCCTAAAGAAATCTGGAATTTGATTGAATTTCGGTTCGAAAATGAATTCTCAAATATTTTGTTTTAGAAACGGCGACCAAGAAAAATGCGAAAAACTATAAAACGTGACAATTTCGGCGATGAAAATGAAATGCCTGTTGGTTTAGGTTACATTAAAGATATTGAAAAAGAACCAGAATCTAAAAAAGTAAAACGACAATCGTTGAAGATCGAAAAAGATTCAGAGGTCAAACCAGATGAGGTCAAATCCGATGAGGTTAAATCCAATGACGTAAACTCTGATGAGGCCAAATCTGATAAGGTCAAATCTGATAAGGTCAAATCTGATAAGGTCAAATCTAATGAGGTCAAATCTGATGAAGCCAAACCCGATAAGGTCAAATGCGAAAAAATAACGACTACCAGGCTCATAGTTGCAAAATCACTACCTGAGTTGAACAAAGTTTGAACTGGATTTGCAACTCTGATTAGGTCAAATAAGGTCAAATTGGAAGAAACGCCCATTGAAAACGAAAGTGAGGGCTCGTCCGAAGAGAAAAAGCCTAATTCATATAAACGCCGAGAATCCAGAAAGAAAAATCGAAAAATGAGTTCAGTCGACTTTTCTGATAGTGATACTGAAGTCGAAAATAAGGAAATGGTTGAAACGAGAAAAATTTGTATAGGGGGTGGCACATTAGAATGACCCACCTGGTATTGAACTTACACTCATTAGAGGTCCTTATGTGTTCAGTTTGTGACCCCCTATATTATATAGGCTATATAACATAACCCCCACTCCTAGTACACTTCTGGAGTTTATAATCAATAAAAGTCTGATTTGAACACCAGCTCTCATAGAGAATTCGAGCGTGAAGCGACACCACCACCGGATGAAGTGGCTTCGAAAAAGCGTCAAACGAAAATTGGTAAAAATGCTCGAAAAATGGTGACAGATATGACTGGTGCTTTAGCAGAAACTGCCACAACTGGCGGCAGTGAGTGGAAAACTGACCATCAGGATCGGATTGTCAACCTAATACCCTTTCCACGGTAAAAATTTGCCTGCTCCTACTCAGAGTTGGAAATGTGACCGAATTTCGTTTAGTGCTAGTTCTATTTTTCAGTGCCATCCAAAAAAATCTATTTGGATTTATGCTATGAATAATATTGATTTTGATATTTCTGATACAGATTCAATTCAACTTATTGAATTCCGAGTTTTGTATGGGAATTTTGGTCGTTTCAAGTCATCATGACGCCACAAGATTTTTTTTCAAAATTTTGATCTTCGCCGCCAATAGGTCCTAGGAGCTTTTTTTATTAAAAACTATTTGCTTAGAATATTCTCGCAAAAATATTATTTCGAAGAGTCAAAAACTACTTATTTTTTTCAAAAATTAGCCGAAAAAAATTATTTGGCACTGAAGGCACTGGCCAGTGCCTCTTCAAAATTTTCTAAACACTAGTGCTTTTTTCAGTGCTACTGAGGCACTGGCTAGTGCCTTTGGCACTAGTGCTTTTCCAACTCTGCTCCTACTCGAGATATACCGTATAGAGCAAGTTAAGCATGTCCATTTTTGTTGTATAGCGTTTCCACGCATTTTTGGCCGCGGGCCAATGAGAAGCCGCCTATCTCTACCCCAGTCCTCGCTATTCGACTACAGAGTTTATATTTTGTCTGTAGCGCAACCACTGTAAGTTTTTCAATCATATAATATATAGTCAAAATAA
>SCLD01090252.1:0-13294 GCA_004367895.1 Oikopleura longicauda | reverse complement strand
GGCGCCTGAAATTTTACGTTTGGACTTCACCATCGTGTTAAGGAGGTCTAAATTGGTAACCCTAGGAATTTTTACAACTTTTCCATCTTCAGAACGTTAGTTTCGAAACGCGCCTTCGGCGCGTGGAAACACTATCTTGAGTTTTTTTCACTTGTTCCATTTTTCATCCTGTCCGGAATCACGGTCCCGATATCCTGTAAAAGAGAAGAAAAAGAGCAAAAAAAACAAATGGACGAAGATTTAAATGATATTGTTAATAAAACCGAATTATTTTCAAAGAAAATGGCCGATCAAACGCTTTCTAGAAACCGTCACGATTCAGGGTCAAGTCCGGCTTCTTCGCGAACGGCATCTAGATGCGAATCCAGAAAAAATTCTGATTCCGAAGACGATTTTGAAATTCAAATTGACCAATCAGATAACGAATCCACAATCGAATCTGATGAAGATCGCCCAGAAGAAAACGAACTTCAGGAATCGAATTCACACTTATTTTCGGCCAAGATAAGAAACCTCCGCTTTTAAACCTGGTCTGAAAATGCTATATGGATTCTTGTTTAGGATTTGAATGATGAAACCGATGCTGACATTTCGAAAATTCTAGAAAAACTTTATGGTCTGAAGGGAATCACGCCATTACACGAAAATAAATCCAAACTAGAAACCAAAACCGAGCCAAAACCCCCAACCAGAAGTCGTGATAATCCCAAACCTGAAAAATCGTCAATGAATGGGGGAAGTTCCGGAAAAGTTCAGAATGGTGAAACCTCAGAATTTCAACCACCGGCAAAGAAAATTGTCAAACCCAACGAAAAAATATCTGCTGAATCTGAATCGCCTGAAAAAATTACCGATAAAAAATCAACTGATCAAAATGATAAACTTGACAATTTAACATCTCAAGCCGCGTCAATGTTGCCTGTCGGATTGACCTTATCAGAAAATCACGTGTCTACAATTATTCCAGATTTATTACGAGGAAAATTGAGGTTTGTAACTCAACGATTAATATATTGTTTCAAAATTTAACGCTGACCGTAAAGCCTTTAGGGATTATCAGCATATTGGGCTCGATTGGCTTGTCGGTTTATTTGATCAAAATCTGAATGGAATTCTTGCTGATGAAATGGGATTAGGATTCGTTTCAACTTGATATCATCAATTTCATATCGGTTGAACTCTTGAACCAGTCTCGATTTAGGAAGTGAGTAACTCAGTTTGAATTGAATGAAACAAAAAAAAGGCAAAACGATTCAAACAATTTCATTATTAGCTCATTTGGCTTGTCATGTTCAAAACTGGGGTCCACATCTAATCATTGTTCCAACTTCAGGCACATTTTCTCGCTTTCCTAGTAAAATATTTTTTGTATAATTTTGGTCCTTTTTGAAGATAGTTCATCTTGAAAATATTGTAAGTCCTTTTGAATTGGGATCTTGAGTTTAAGAAATGGCTACCGGGATTCAAAGTGATAACTTATTATGGTTCTCAAAAAGAACGAAAAGAAAGAAGAAAAGGATGGAGTGCTCAGAATGCATTTAATGTTTGTGTGACGTCATACAATCTTGCAATTCAAGATCAAAGAGTTTTCAAACGATTAAAATGGAAATATATTATTCTAGATGAAGCCCATAATATAAAGAATTGGATGAGGCTGGTTTTCAAATTATAGCTGGTAGGGTGAAGTTCAATTTTGCACTCAGAGCCCAACAGCCAATTAGCAAACGATATTGAAGCATCATTTTGAAAACCAAAATGAGTCAGAGATGGCAAACTCTTCTTCAATTCAAATCTCAAAATCGTCTGTTATTAACCGGAACGCCTCTTCAGGCAAGTTTTGTATCTAGAATTGACCAGCAGGTTAGAGCCTTTTAATTGGCAATTCAAAGCTTGAAAACTAATCGAAGAATAACCTTTTGGAATTATGGGCTCTACTTCATTTTCTAATGCCTGATTTATTTGATTCTAGAAAAGGATTTTCTGAATGGTTCCATCGACCAATAGGGGATATTGTTGAAGGTACTCAAGAATATAATAAGGCCGGTTTTTAGATCTTTTGAAATTAACCACTGACTGATACCGATTCAATTAATAAAAAACCCATTGAAGCATTTGGTCGCTCGACTTCACAAAGTTCTACGGCCATTTCTTCTTCGTCGACTCAAGTCAGAAGTCGAGAAGCAGCTCCCAAAAAAATACGAGCATGTCGTCTATTGTAAACTTTCGAAAAGACAAAGAATACTTTATGAAGATTTTATGTGTCGAACAGACACACAAGACAAACTTCATCGAGGAGGATATCTTGGAGTTTTGGCCGTTTTAATGAACTTAAGAAAAGGTTAGTGGGCCGATGTTTCCTTCAAATTCGAAAACTTAATTTGTGACTTCAGTGTGCAATCATCCTGACTTACTTGAACCTCGTCCGGTCGAATCCCCGTTTCTGATTAATCCGTTAAAAATTCATTTGCCTCGTTTATTAATTTCAATACTGTCACATGACTTGGCTCGAGGATACACTGGGCCAGTTTGGCAAAAACTTCCTATAACAGGTATGAATCAAGGGTTATGTAACATAACTTATGTTTTTGGGCCAATGACGATTGAAGATTATTTGACCAATTATTTCTCCTATTGATAATTGTTTAGGTCATGGTTTCAATGTCTTTGCCCGATGTCAGCTGAGCATATTCACACTTCATTCGATCCTGCAGTTAGAAGCACGTGACTATTTTGTTAAATTATACCACCAAGAAGTGAATCGTTATTCAAAAACAAAAATGAAACCTGGTTATGAATGGTTGCTCACTCGAAGGCAAACAAAACGAAAATCAAAATTACAAACACTTTTCAGGTAAAATCGGAATAATTCATTTTCATATGATTCAAAGAATACTTTTATCTTATTAATTTTTGTATTGTAATCATTCAAGATCAACAATGGATATTTTAGGGTGAATCAAATGCGGTGTTCTGTTCACCATGCTCCACCTCATTTAGCGCCTATCAATGTTCGTCAATTACTCACTATCGAAATGGAAAATTCATCCAAGTTCTTCAAAGTCAATTTATTAGATTCAAACATTTACAAAAAATGCTCAATTACATGTAACAAAGGAAAATATTCAAAAATTTCACTGCACTTCACAATTTGCGCGTATGAAATTTCAAAAACTTGTCAATAAAGAAAATTGTTTCTATTTTTAAACTACTTAATGCTTAATAAAAAATGCTTAATAAAAAAATGCTTAATAAAAAAACTGAATATACTAAACTTTGGAATATTTAAAGTCGAAACCTCGCCTCCAGTTCTAGATATAAATCATGCATTATTTCAATTAAAAGAAAATGAAGTTCGCCGTATCTTCAAAGAAAAAACACGGCAGATTCGATTAGACTATCATCAATACAGGAGAGGTTGAAAATAAGTTCCAATTATCGCTTGCAAATTCAAAAACTTTATTTTCTTGCGCCAATTTTAACCTACTAAAGTACATTACATCGATTACAGTTCCCAGAAACTAGATTAATTCAATATGATTGTGGAAAACTTCAAGTTTTATACGATTTGATTTTCAAATTGAAACCAAAAGGCCATAGGAATAGTTAAACTTGTTTTAAGAATCGATCATTTTCTTTTTTAATTTTTGTTTTACCAACAAAATTATTGGAAGAAAAACGTACGATTTTATAAAAACTTGTCAAAGAGCGTTGATATTTACACAAATGAGCAAAATGCTCGATGTTCTAGAAAAATTTCTTTCCTATCATTCTATCACTTACAGGAAATGATTTTGTTCAGTAGAACCACCAAACATTCCGAATTGCTCTTTTAAGCGCCACCATTAAAATCATCGAAAGTCGACTTGACGGATCGACAAAACCTGAAAGTCGAATACAAATTATGGAACAGTTCAATCGTGATCCTAGGATTTTTTGTATGATACTATCAACACGATCTGGTGGTGTTGGTGTTAATTTAACTGGTGCAAATGTGGTTATATTTTATGACTCTGACTGGAATCCAACTATTGATGCACAAGTTAACGGTTTAAAAATATCAATATAGGCTATATTATATAGCCTATATAATATAGGATTTATTAGAAATTTCACATTGAACGGATCTAATATTAGGATCTCACATTAAATTTTTCTGTATATGTTGAATATTTTAAACCCAAATTAAGCTCAAGATCGAGCTCATCGAATTGGTCAAACCAGAGATGTTAATATTTATCGATTCATTGCCAAAAACACTATCGAAGAAAATATATTAAAGAAAGCAAATCAAAAACGTCATTTAGGAAATTTAGCAATTGAAGACGGAAATTTTAATATTGATGGATTAAAAGAAGAACAGTTGAGAACAATTGTTGAGGTAATAATGCCTTTAGGAAACTTCCACTGTGCAACACCTTCATATAAGTTTTGTAGAGTGCTACACTCCAATTTGTGTCTCTAAAAACAGATTTTGAAATTATTTAAAGGGAAAACATTCTCATCTCCTCGCTTCTGTCGAAGATGAAGCCGACGCATCTGCTGCAAAAGGTCTCATTGAAGAAGTTGGCAATGACGAAGAAGAATTTGACGGTGAGTCCTTATTAATGACTCATTATGAGTTTTTGCCTTGTTGTCAGACAAGATTCATATCGTTTTAAAAATTGATCTTTTTAAGAATCTGACGAGTCTGATACGGAAGGTCTTCGTAATCTTTTAAGGCGGGTTTTCAAATTCACGCATTCTCGTCGATCCTTCGGTTTCAAGCGCTCGAAAACTGCTCAAATTTAAAATCCCAATAAGTCCAATTGAAAATTATGCAGTTTCACTAATTGAAGCTGAAATCGGAGAAAGAATAAAAGAAGAAGAAAAAAATGAAGAAATAAGAATTGAAAGATTAAAAGCCAAGAAGGTAGAAAAGAAAGAAATCCGAGAAGTTGAAGACCATACAAATTCACAGAATTTAATAAAAGAAATAGTTTCGGAAAAAAGACTTTCTACCAGAATTGATAAACAGGATAAGGTTCCACAGACGTTATTTATAAATATAACATCATTATTCTCTAATCGTATGCAATTTATTTTTGATACTCCTTTTCGTTAGTTGGACCATAGAATCTGAATTTTGTCGCCGAAAGAATTGAGTTGATCAAAAATGACTCTAACTATCTCGACACAAAAGCCGATATATTTTCATCCGCAACAATAAATAAAGCTTAGTGCGTTGTTTGCGACCTTGAATATGTATGTGGATTCTCGAAATAGGTTCAACAGAAAAAAAGACTTTCAAGGCGACTTCAAGATAAAGAAAATCTAGAAGAAGAAATTGAAGTTCGCCCGAAGAGATCTTCAAGAAATAGAGTTTCAAAAATTGAAAAACATTCGTCGCAAAATCTTTTGATGGTAACTGCAACATTAATATTAAAAACAGTTTCATTTTTTACTTGATGCTCAAAGCTTTGTTTTGCCCAGTTTACTCACCAGTTTACTCGGCTAGCTATCGTTATCATCGATATCAGTCGTTTTGGACAAACATCTTAAGTTAATACTAAAGACTTTAGTCTAAAGTATTGTTAAAATTATCATTCACGGTAATTTTGACCTCTGAGTCCGTATTGGGACCTTGCAACTTAAGAAATAGGTTAAAAAGAAATGAACTATGATTACTATAACCTATAGGATATACAAATCAATCAATACTGGAGATATCTTGAACATTGAAAGATTCCGATTTCTAAAGTTGCAAGGCCCCACTGTGTGTGATATTTTCGATTTCTAATCCTTTGCCCGGTTAACTGGTTAAACAACGCGCAGCTGTTCATCTTGCTTTGTATATTTTGTCTCAAGTAACCTTTAATATTTAGCCTGAAATATCTGTCGAAGAATACAACGAGTCAATTATCTATATTGGCGACAATACGCCAATAATTGAATCTGATTGGTGAAAATAAATTCTGCCAGTTCAAAATCGTTTTTTCGTGCAAATGATTTTAGCAAGTGTTTTTTATTGAAAATTTTTCCAGGTGATTTGTACAGAGTTACGGAAAAAATAGCAGAGTCTGAACATGTGAAAAAGTACAGAACATTCGACTTCGGAACAGTTAGATTTTTTTGGTTAAAAAAGTTCAACCAATTAAGGTTTAACCAAATAAAGGTTAAAAGTCAGGGTTATTATACACCATTGCGTTCATCCTTGAGTCCGACTAGGTGACTAACAGAATTCATTGTACTTCCCTTCGATGCATATATTCGAATAAAGTGAAATGACCGGAATAATACGGAGCTCGGAGTTAGGCTTCGGGTGACTGTTCACCAACTTCACTACTCCACATAAATTTTCTAGAATACCAATAATGTAAGTTCTCGGAAAATTAAAATTCCAGTTTTTAATGTAGGCTCCGATTCAAGAATGAAAGGGGATGAATCGGCAATAATGTCTTATTATAATGAGATTTGTAACAAAAACGGGCGTTTTGAAGAGACAAATGACGAACAGACACTCTGTAATGATTTTGGTCCTTGGGTATGGGCTAATGGAATACAATATTTCAATGATTATAATAAACGGTTAGTCATCGGTCAATTTTCTCTCTGCCTTTGCTTCCCGGATAGACCCGGTAAAATCTATTTAGCGATGAAATCAGAATAAACCCAGTACCAAAAAGTATTGAAAATGTTTCAAAGGAATTGATCAAGTTAAAATGGAACTCTCGTGATATTGAAAGTTTCAATGGATTTGGTCCGTGGATGAGACCTGCCGGTTTTCAGGTAATAAATTTTGGCGATTAAAAATTAGTCTATAAAGTTATTACTTTCGACGAAGGTCGGGAAATATCTTTTTCCCAAAAGTCTGGACTGCAGACAACCGAAGACGTTTTTGCAAACTTTACAGTTCAGTTTTATTATAAACAACATTGTTTAGGTACCAATAATGAAAGATTTCCAAAGCCATTCTAAGAAGAAAAACAAAAAGGAGCCAATTACTAAACGCGAAACAAAATCCGTTACAGATGTGAATAAAAGTACTAAAGAGGAAACAGGAAACGGTCTATTTCGAAGTCTTGTACAATCGGGTACAATTTCAGGGTTATAAAGCAATTTGCTTTTATTTTGAGAAATTCCCAGTGTCTAGGTAATTTATCCCTATGAAGTGAAGTTCTTGTTAAAAAACCGATGAAAGATCAAGAAAGTAAAGTCGAAGTCCCTAATTTAGCTGCTCTCTCGTCACATAAAACACATTCAACTCCAGTCGATCCAATCGAATTAAAGAAAAGACTTGTAGACCTTTTAATTCAAAGAACAACAAAAGGAGATCAACAAGCCCTTAAACTTAAGGTAAACGATCATTTTTGACCACTTGATGATCTTGTGAATTCTAACGGCGAAATAACGATTCTAACGCTTATCAGTATAGTATCATCATTGTGCAATTATTATGCAGTTTGGTCAGGAGTTGCAAGAAAGTATAAATCTAGAAAAAATATGATTGTAGAGATTTACCATCTCTTTCAAAATCATAGTTAGAATGAACTTGAAATTTCGTTTCGACATTAGAATTCATAGATACATGTATAATTTATAACATATAATTTATATAAATCATATGATGCAGACTTCACATCCATATTTCAGAAAGTTGTGGTGAAACCAATTCAAGTTAAAAAGTTTCACATTGGATATGCTGGTAAAAGACTGTCCCATAATGCCAGCAGACGAAATATAATTGCTGAAATGAATCCTCAATGTGCCACTGGTGTCGAAGGATATGATCACGTACCTCATCGCAATAGTCTTAATATATTGCATTCAGAACAACACATTTTTGAAAATATAATATTTGACTCTGATAAGGGTGTAAAACTCCCTCCTGTGACTCAAATGGCACCTCATAATGGGAAAATAAACTTGGTTCACAAATGGTCGACATCATCAAGTCCACATATTCGAGATATCAAGAATAAAAATCAAATAAGGTCTGAAAGACGAAGTTCGGAACCTTTACAAAAGAGAACAGATGATAACAGCTTTACAAAAGCCAGAAATAACAGGTAAATGTCTGTCAAAGAAATAACCTTAGCCTGTCCGATGCAAACCGAGTTCCTTAATTGTTAAATTAATATAATTTTAGTGTTATCAATATAAATCGATCAGAAAATGGATCAAAACTGGAGACTGGATCAAATGTGTTGATGAGACGGGGACGTAAACTTGGTGATCTTGGAAAAAATACCAAAACGGAATGTGTAAAATCAAGTGGTGCTTACAAAAACTTTAGATTAAGTTTATATGCAATCACTTAAATTATAATAAAATCATTATTATCTCATTTTCTTTTAGTTCTTATGTGATAAGTGGAAAATCACACCGTTTGAAAGAGACATCAGGCCTAGAAAGATCAAGTTAGTAAACGAACGTGGACGTGTCTAGTTATAACATCTAAGATGTATGTGTTTTAGATAAGTTCATTTAAGTATTCTTATGGTTGGCAAATATTATCGTTCAACTCTAGTAGAGTTTTATTTATAATTCAAAAAAGAGATATTGCGATTTTATTTTTTACGAAATGGGTTTAAATCTTAACTTTCACAGCATGATCAGTCGGCACACTTACTTTCAAAAAATCATTTTACGACTGCGTGTTACTGTTCCACTCCTCACATTATCTCTGGTGAATCATTTTAATGTAAATATATAGAGAGTCATGAGCAAAGATACAAAATCAGTTCCAACAGCTTTGAAATTTGCTTTTGGTGGACTTTCAGGCACAGCTTTTCGTTGGATGTATGATTCATACTGAATGATATCCAAGAGTCATAGTGTAAATGATTTCTCTGATTATCCTTAATTTCATTGATTCATTGAAAAAGTGCTCAAAGGATGTGGGGCTGCTTGTGTTGTTCAACCAATGGATCTTGTGAAAAATAGAATGCAGGTGTCGGGCGAAGGTGGGGCTGCCAGGCTTTATAACAACTCAATTCATTGTGCCTCGACAATTATCAAGAATGAAGGCGTTTTGGGACTTTACAATGGACTTTCAGCATCGTTGGCCCGTCAACTTTCATATACCACTGTTCGACTTGGTGTTTACCAGGGCCTGCTTGAACAATTTTCAGAAAATGGTCAAACTCCAAATTTTTTTGCCAAGGCTGGTATGGGTCTTACTGCCGGAGCCATAGGAAACTCTTTTAACTATTTGCCATGTTACATGGCCCATGTATCAGGGCCATACAAACAGTTCGTCCCAAACATATTAAGCTTTAGTAAGATGATAAAAAGGTGCTTTTTGTGGAACACCAGCAGATGTCGCTCTAGTCCGGATGACTGTAGACAACAGATTACCTGAAGCAGAACGTCGAAATTATAAATCCGTTTTCGATGCTTGGAAGAGAATAGTTGGCGAGGAAGGTGTGGCAGCACTCTGGACAGGTTGCGGTCCCACTATTGGTCGTGCGATGGTTGTTAATGTATGTCAACTTTGTTGTCAGACACAGGCAAAGGAAGAGATTGCTAAACGAACTTCGAGTAAGAACCATTGCTTACGATTATCTTTGCACACATTATTTCAGTCACAGACAGCTACGCCCTATCCTTTTGGGGGTCAATGGTTGCTGGATTAATAACAACTTGTATGTCTTTACCTGTTGATATTGCAAAAACTAGAACACAAAATATGAGAGTGATAAATGGTGTACCAGAATACAAAGGAATGGTTGACTGTTTGGTAAAAACTACTCGAAATGAGGGTGTAATGGCATTATGGAAAGGATGGACACCTTACTACGCTAGAACTGGGCCATTAGTCGTTGTCACTCTCATGCTCATGGATACTTTTATGTCTGCTTATAAGTCAATGGCATAATAAACTTGCAGTCAATTTTTCAAAATTTATTTCCCGATTTTATCAACTTGGTGTTTTACTTTTTTTACCTTTTCTCACTATGATAGGCCTCGTGTCATCAAACCATTTATTTGGACTTGAAAATGCTTTTTCGAGGACATTATCTGAATTAAACTATTATGGAACGATCCAGTGATCCCTCGCTTCTGAAATGAGGATTTTTCATGCTGATATTTCACTACCTAAATGTTTAGTATTTCACCATTTAATTGGTGGTTGGCATTTATCCATCAGCTTTTAAAAATGAGCCTTACCTTTCATGTTGAGTTCATTCTTCATGATCCTGATAAATCCGATGTGAATATCAGTTCCATTTTGACATGAATTCAACAAATCAATTTGAATTCCTTTTGATTTTTCGTTCCACTATGAAATTATCAAGTTAAGACATTTATGTGAGTACTTACTGTGAGTACTTACTGAAAATGAAAATTTCTTATCAAAAACAGGATCTAGTGTAGATTGTTTCGTCGTTTGAGCACGAAACTTTATTCCGTTAGGACAAAGCTTTACTAAAAGCATAGGTATAAGGACTTCGGTTTGCTGTGGAGATAAATGAAATGCTCGCTGAATATGAACAGTGATTTTTGGACCAGTATTCAGTTCGTTTTGATAGCACAATGAAAACTATTAATGATTTCATAAAACTCAAATTCATACCTAACCAAACCTACCTCGAATGAAACAAAGACCGAACTCCTCAAAACTGAATATGAAATCTAAACTTTATTTCGCCATGGAATGGTTGAATAAGTTGAGGTGTCGGCGATGATGCAGTTTCATTTGCTAAATCGTTCATAAGTTTGTCAATAGAAGTTAGATTTCGATGTATTAGATCGACACAATCCCAATCCCAATTATCCAGTTCGCATTTTAACTAAATTAACCTATATTTATGAATTCAAAATACAAAGGAAAGGAGCATAGCGGGTTTTTTGGAACGTTGAGTAACTTCTGGACGCTTTTTCCTGGGTTGATGTGGAGAATCACGTCAGCATGCCAAAAAGTCAAAAGGGTCGTTTTGTTTATAATTTCGATACTTTTTGTATTTTGACTTTATGGGATGACCATAATCTTATGAAGAAAGCATACAGAGGTAACTAAAAAGTCTTGTCCAGACTACTTAGGTTGAAATGATGTTAAATTTAATATTGGCAAACCTCTCCAATGCATCGCCTTTTTGTCAAAAATGAATTTTTCCATAGAGAAATTAACAAACATCGTGTTGTCAGTTCAGATTGTGAGACATGATATTTTATTTGTGATCTGAATTCTCCAGACCTGCTACCACTTGCCTTCCTTTTGGATACTCGTGATCGATCGGGTAATAAATAGGCTGAATTAATGGATTCGGAATTTTTATGACGATCGTTTGAAGCCTCTGGTCCTTGTACTATGAAGAGTCTTCATTGAAGACTATGGTCCATGGTCCAAATTAGATGGGTGGTTACGTTTGATTAATACATGTATGGGATCCAGACGAAGTAGGCTTTTAAGTAGTAGGCTTTTAAGACATATGATATGTAGTCATTTTGAAGATTTTTTTTGGGAAATGAACCGCATTTGACAGTTCGAGTGACAATCCAATTTTCGATTGACTTACTTTTTACATAATATGAAGCAGATGAATGTGATGGCCCAAGACCATATATACGAGATATATATAGTGTCAATATGCCTATCCTTTGAATAGTTCATCAATATTATTTAGTTATTGTTTATAAAATAGAAAAGAAATGATGAACAAACCTATGATCATATCGAATATAAAATGATATCACGAGTCCATTTTCGAGTAATATTTGTGATGGAGATGATTTTTCTTCCGGTGTTGTGTCTGTTATATATGCCATCTTAAAAAGTGTTAGCCTACGCAAAATTCTCGAAATAAACCCAGCCTTAAAAGTAGTTTATGCTTGATTTTGTATGGTCTGACTGTATGGTGCGGTCCGAATTTAATAATTTAGTATCTCAGCCATATTAACATTACTATTTATGTGGTTCAATCTATCACAATTTAATTCTTTATTTTTAAAGGTTGCTTACCTTTTGGTATTCAGATGGAAGAAAGTTTGAAGATTCGAAACCCCCTTGAACGCCTGGTTTCATTAATGATGATGAACCATCACTCATTCCAGAAGATGTTGACCCTTAAACGTTTAGTTAACTGTATGTCATCCGCCACATCAAATATGAATCAATCTTCACTTGTTAACATTAAAATTTTTCCCCTCTGTAACATTGTCAGTAACAACACTTTTTCAAGCTCAAAGCGAGTTTCGCAGGCTTGGAAGCAATATTTCACTACATAACCGGTAGGAACAACGATAGAACTTTTTTGAATTATTTTACACTCATCTCATCAAGTCATTTGGATGTTAATTAAAAGCGCAGGTCTCGAACAAGTTGGCCGTTCATTCGGCCCGGTCCCATGAAAATCATTTCTATGATTCAAAATAATTCTGATTTTCTGATCATCCCTTTTTTAGAATTGCAACATAAAAATAGATGAATCATAACTTTAGTTATAAAAAATGGTTTTTACCTGTTGAGTGTTTCTTAGCATGACATGAATGTTTCTTATTCGATTTATCACTGTGTTTATGACTACATTGTTTTCTGTAATTAGAATGAACGCCATGAAGACAATTCCCCGTGCTATATCTGGCAACTCCACGGGTTTGTCCGGGTTGATCAGACGCAGACGGACTCTTCGTTGCCATGCTATGAAATCATAACTATTTTTCTCCTTGTTATATATTTGTTCACTGTGGATCAAATCAGAGAGCAAAAATACACTAAGAAGATATCATGAATTTCTAATGAAGATCGAATAGCGTGGGCTATAGAGTGCCTCAATTCCTTTTCAATTTGACATAAACCGCTACTCCCAAACCTGCCTTTTATCAACCACGTGTTTGACGGCCAATTGGTCACTTTACCACTTGTTCGATGTTCTCGAAATTCATCTGGCGATTAAAATTCTAAAGTGGCTAATTTTTAGCTAGCAATGAACTCGAATCGAAGAAATGAGATATTTATATTTAGCATTTTGACATTCATAATTTAGAAACCATAAATTGAAAAACTAATTAGAAAAGTTCATTATGCAAATAGGACAATTGCCAAACACGTAAGTTATGTGCCATATGTTATGACACATAAACCTTTAAACGGGCAAATCATAAACTTAAGTTCAATAAAATAAATGGGTCTTGGCCTCTGTAATACCTTGACACGAAGAAAATACGCCAGATGATTGACCAGAAATGTTTGAATCTCTTCGCTTTTGTTCAACGAAGCCTCTAATCTTATCTATAGATAGCTTTTAGGGTTGTTTAAACTCCCCAGGCACATAGCTATGAGTGTAACCTGCCAGGCACAATTGTCCACTGAGTG
>SCLD01090241.1:0-13294 GCA_004367895.1 Oikopleura longicauda | reverse complement strand
TGACGCATTATTCAATTATGTTCGAGTTAGTCATAATTTCAACATCACTGACAGAGATTTAGAGAAATGCTAGGACGAGCTAAACTAATCAAACAACTGTGCAAGCCAATTAAAGTCACACGGCCAGCCGTCGCCGATCCAAAGCCGGAGCTAATCATCCTCGGGTAGGAGGTGTGTGTCATTGTTCACTTGTCGAAATGTCTAAACTATAGACCGTGGGAAGGGGCACGGGAGAGGCCCGTCCAAAAGTATGCGGATATGTACAGTTCCCTTGGCTATGCGACAATTCAAATTGGCATCAACCATCAGCTGACAACGCCCATCAATCAAATGCTGCTCAATCAATCGTTTTGGACGCCGAAGGAGCAGCAAATTTTTCGCAACGAAATGCAAGGTCATGTTGAGTCGTTCATGAATGATAACAGTGACTTGAAGGATCGAAAAGTCATTCTGCATACGTTTTCCAATGGGGGCATGCAATGTTACCAAAACATTAAGCCACTCTTGCCAACACCATCGGCATACATATTTGACTCGGCGCCCGGATCACCTGGTGTGATTGACAGTTTCGACATTCCGGGCAAGATATTTCGCTCAAACAATCCAACTGCGCCTTTTCCAGTGTCGGCAGCACTATCAATCCTGGCCAATGTTGGCTACTCTTTCCGCTTTTTATTGTATTCAATTCGACAAATGAATCTACTACCGAAGAACATGGTGCCACAGTTGCACGAGACAGTTGGCAATGCGCCGTGCCTTGTTCTCTATGGAACTGACGATATCATTGTCACGCCGCAAAATGTGCGCGACGCCGTCGACATGCTGCGCAACAAGGGGTGCCGCATCGAGCAGCACGAGATGCGTGGCGAGCACTGCTTGCTGCTGCGGCAGAACCCGTCGTTATATACGCGTTTAATTAGCGAGTTTATTGAAAAAATAAAAGACTAGCAAATACTGTCCCCTTCCTTCCAACTTTGCGGTTTTGGCCAAAATAAGAGATAATTTTTAAATGACATTAAAAAGAGGCAAGAGAGCTGGTCACATTGAAAGTTTACACAGGTACCCACTTTAAATATGTTTGTAGCCAAAATTGGCTCACTATCTGGTGTGTGCGAGAGAGAGAGAGTGAGGTAGTAGTAAGTGAACGGGCCCGGGGCGAGGGGGACTGCGCACACTTGGAAGGGACTCAACCAATCGGCTTTTGATGCCACTGACGATGCGCATGAACGCAATAGTAAACACCCTACTCACTACAAGTCTATTCTCTTTCTCATTCTCATCTCTCTCTCTCTCTCGTCACTCTTTCTGCTCAACGAAAGCTTCGAAAGAGATCGAACCAGTAAACAACGAAGTAAGTTACTATTAATAACCACCGTTTTTTCTTCCCTCTCTCTACCTCCAGGTCAAGTTGCATTCCCGGGGAGCCACTCTCTAGGCCAAGCAGCTCTCTCATTACGCCACTACTGTTTGCGTCGTACTACTTTTGTTTTTTTTTTCTTTCGGCTTTTTTAAGAAGAAGAAAAAGTCGCTGAAAAATCCGCCACGCAAAATCAGTCATCATCAATGTCGATAATGAGAGGACTCAGCGCCGGACAACACGACGAGCGTATTTGAAGAACACCCTCAACTCTACTCCCGGGTAGTAGGGGCGAAAAAACACAAAATTATTTTATAACAGACTGTGTGACAGAATTATAAGCTGACGCGCACCAAAAACGAAAAGAGTTCATTATCACAATCACGCCTGATTCACATTCCAATCAAATTGAGAACCGAAAGAAGAAAACGCTGGAGTTGAGAGAAAAAAATATTTATAAAAGAGAGTGAAAGAAGAAGACGAAGAAGAAGAAGCCGATTCTCATCAATGGAATGACGTAAAGTACACGTGAGTTTGCATATTATTGTGTTGCATTACAAAGTAGTCGTAGTATTTGCCTCGGCACAATCCTAATTAGCTTTCTTTCCATTATGTATTCATCGGTAAAGAATGTCATGCTCTCGCTCTCTCTCTCTCTATTTCCCCATTCATTACTCCTAACGTTACGCACATTCACCGACGCTCGCTCAGTCACTCTCTCTCTCATTCTTTACGCCGTCGTACAAACACGAGAGAAAAAAGCCATACACAAGTGAAATGATGAGGTAAGGCGATTGACGACCACTTCGGCCCACCTCAAAATCAAAATCGACATTTGCGCCGCTTTCCGACGGCGAAACAGTACCTATTTTTTATTTCTTCATTTTCATACACACCTAGCTAACGGCGGAATGTGATAGTAAAATCCCGGAAGCTGACCTAAGTCTACCCTATCTTTTTGAAGCGTTGCGTAACGTGTTTCATTGAGTCTCGTGGTGTGTGTGTGGCCAACATCCACTAGTAGTGGACCTCTACTACTACGAAACAAGTTTACCGAGTGGCTCATCATGTTTCTGTTCGACATTGGTTTATCGCGACGTCAGAACTTCCCTTGTCGCATGTCAACCTATGTTACAGTATGTGATCATCATCTTTTGAGCATATACGCGAGATGGTGGTTGTTCTGACGCTCGAAACCGCTCGGTTCTTTAGTTTCGCTCGTTGACGTCCTCGACGATAATAATCCATTGTTTTCGTCAACAAAACACACGCACACACACACACACGGTAAACACGAAATATACATTGGGAACTCGCGGGGTGTACTAAAGGGGAATATTCCGCGGTCTAGTCTCCCAGTCTAGTAGTAGATCGGGGGTCCACTTGTTGGCTCGTTGCCAACACACGCGCGCGTTTTCGTCCCCGCCCACGCCTTTATACATAGACTGTGTAGTAAATTTGGGCGCGTCTAACACGACCGTTGTTGAGCGTGTGTAAGAGAGGCCCATAGAGTCGTACGAACCAGAAAAAGGGAGAAGTAGTGAGAGTGCTCGTCGTAGTAAGAGAGAAAGACAGAGAGATTCGCTGCTTACGGAACGTTTCTGAATCATTACAATCATTCTAGAGAAATCAAACGAAGAAACCGAACCGCAAAATGAACCAATGATCGCGCCCTATCGCAATGGTGAAGCGGAAATGCAGCAACCAGTAGTTGTAAGTACAATATTTCTTCCTCTCTCACAATTCATCCTTCTCGCATGAAATAGACCGATCGATACATGAACTTGAGCCAAAAATTGATTTTCTTGTTTCAACCCATGCATTCCTCTATAGTGAGTGTCTTATTCGTCGCCATTCACCACTACTACAAGCCTCGATATGACAATATAAAAATATAGAGCTTAATATTGAGCGGAACAACTCAAGTTCTCCACTTTTATATGGAGAATAATGTTCTCCGTTATTAGAGAGCGAATGGCGGCGATTTTCACGGACAAAATTGATTTCGAGGTGATCACCACGATTTTTTTGACTTTTCTGTTTGACGTTGTAAACTAACGAGCTTTGCGTAGTACGATGGCGGGACAGGCGATCCCACCGACAATGGGCGTTTCACATCAATGTTGGAGCAAGCGATCGAGCGCTCCCTCTCACTACCCGGCAATTCGCCCGTCGACATATTCACCCAAATTATCGAGAATTTGCGACCGCGAGAAGGACCTGGTTCAGGATCGGCTTCGGGACAGTCCTCGGCGCCGACGCCAATGTCACCATCATCGACATTGAATCAGCCGGGGCCTATGCACGTGCCATCACCGGTCATCCAGCCGGACATGCGCATGGAGACCTCGTCTGGTGTCGGGGGAGGCGGTGTTAGCGGTGGCGGGTGTTGTCTGTGCGTTAAGAATGTCAACGTTTCAAAAGTCTACTATCAACACAATGCACTACCCCGTCCGGTGCCCCAGGGCTATCTACTAGTCGGATTTAAACGCGCCACTACCGATCAAGATCTACTCGTCGTCGCCGTCCATCAAGAGGTGACGGCCGAGAAGCTACGTACCAATGACGACACTTTTACCGGCATGTGTATAGGATGCGGCGAGCAACTTCTCTCGTACACTGCCTTCTGCGCCCATTTCTTAATGGATCGCGCCGATCGGGCCGAGGTGTTCCAATTTTATTGTATGCATCAAGCCGAATCCGGAACAATCCAGACAATTACGATCCCATTTCCCGAAGAGACGAAACAAAGCCCGGAAATGGCAACTCCGCCAGCCCAATCAGGTCCCATGATCATCATACCCGAGCAACTGGATGAAAAGATATGTTTCCTGTCGTGTATGATGAACACCTCGCTCAATATGGAGGGCAACTTTCACAACATTCTCGAGGCGCCGCTACTTGAACGGTGTTTCCGCGCACAGCAATCCACATCGGGATCAACACAACGGTCTGTTCTGTCAAGAGAGTGTATGATTCTCTTACTGTGTCTCGAACTGTCGCGACTGGAAAGTGCACGACTACTGTGGTCAGAACAGCTCGACTACACATTCAATAAGGCCCGGACCGAAATCCAGCGTCAAGTGGATCGTGACACCGGTATCTTCCCGAAAATGTTCATGGATATTGCGCGACTGTTGACTGTCACAAGCAAATCGATCCAACTGATCAGATCCGACTCATCAATGTCTGATGCGATCACCCAATCGTGGAGCTATTTGATCGGATCAAGACGAAATCGACCGCGATTCATTGTCTGCATTTATGATGGTTCGGCACCAAGTGAATTCTTGGTGATTGCGCGCGAACCGAACCTGGTGCGGGCGTTGGAGTGCACAATCTGCACGGTGTGCTCGCCATCATCGCCATTGGAGCAGATTGAGCTCATGTGTAAATTAATCCAATCAAAACTACCTCACTCATCAAAACTTAAACTACCTCAACCGAAACAGGGCCACTCACCACCTCATGAGCACCACCAACCAGCGACCCCTCAACAACAACCACAACAACAACAGCAGCAGCAACAAGCAATGACAGAAGTCAAATATCAGGAGCACTATGCAGATGACTACTGTCAGCAAATGATTGACAATGAACTAACCCAATCGACAATAAGCAGAACGCTCCAAAAGTTTCATGGTAACTTTAACTGATAAAAAGTGAACACGACTTTAAACATAAATAATTAAGACAAATTCACCTCAATGGACCAGTTCAAAACGGTGCGGACGATGATTATCGTCAATGATACGTCGTACAATGATGCGAAACGCGCACTACCCGATAGTGACGAGATTTACGGGCTCGATGTCTTCAAGCATGCAATTGCCGGCATCAAAGAGGAAATCGCGACACACCCGGACTCATTATGGATTTTCTGTTTTCTTGGCGTCTCGCACGAATCCTACAATGGACAGTTCTACCAGGCAATACTACCACTGTTGGAGGATGAACACACACTCATGTTCTTCCTCGCCTATCGCCCCTACCACCTCTTCTGTGATGGTTCCCCACTGCGACATTCGATCACCCTTTGCGAAGGGGTGGCACCGGTCCTTGACGATTGTGAGTATGGCATTAATGCGCATTTCAATTCACTGTCGTCCACTGCGCCAACGGTCGCAACATCGGAAGCGTTTGATCAGTTGGTCGAGTTATACATGAAAGAGGAGCAAATTCGACTTGATCTTGACATGGTACGTCTGACGACACTTATCGAGCACTGTTACGTGTCCACCTTTTATCACATTGAATCGGATCATGAAACGCCACTCGCCGACTATGTCAGCTTTGACATCGTCAATCGAATGATCCAACAGCAGCAACCAGCCGTCATTAGACTTGCCACAATTGCAGAAGGCAATCTTGCTTACAACATGTTGAAGTCAGCATTGGAGAGGCACAACTTCACCAAGGTCAAGCTTGCTGTTGCCCTATTTGACTCAAGCTCCATTGAGCCTTTCAAGATGACTGCTGAAAGCAAAGAGAAGCTGAACAAACCCCTTGATTGGTCACCAGTCTCACTGGCTGACTTCGTCAACTTACCATGTTTAATCGTGTACGCCGGTCCAATCAACGACTTCGCCCTGTTTGAATATCCCCTCTTTTCAAGCATTGACATGAGACTTATCATGAATGGCTATTTCACACGGCTTGATTTGGAGCGCGAGTTTCTCTTGGCGACCAGCTACAACAAGCAAAAGAGTATGGCCAGTCGAACCACTGCCGAGTGGCAGGCAATCCAAGCACTACAAGGATTGGGACAAGGCAAGAGAAAAGGCGATGAGACGCCCGATGATGACGAGAGTCAACGTAAAAAGATCAAAGTTGAGCATGAACATGATGAAGAGGACAAAACGTACACGCCGACCAAGGTGATCTTGTCCAGCGAGGCGTACGCACTCTTCCGCCACTCGTCCGATCTCAGCTATACCCAGATTATCCCCTCGACCGAGTGTGAATGGGCGCCAAACCGACACTTTAATTTGACGCGAAAGAATACATTATCAGAATTGGTCGATCATTATGCCAAAAATTGTAAGTCAATGCTCAATTATGGCAATGGGTTCGGTGCGACGTCACGACGCTTTGTTGTCAGCGTCTCTCACTGTATCAAACAAACAACTGTGGCACGTGAGATCACACGTGAAATCGAGCAGAAAATTCGAAGTCAATTTACGGTGGACGTTTTCGACGAGACGGAGATTGACGTCCACACAACCCAGCCAAATTTGAGCTTGACCAAGCGAGATCAACTATTTTACTCACCGATTCTCAACTCAATCCCATCGAGCCAACTCGATAGTTATACGCGACAACGAGAGCTTTACAGGGGTCAACCACTCCAGAGCTACAATGTCGAACTGTCGCACCTGTCAATGGTCCCGTCGCGGGGACGGAAACGCACCGACAGTCCGCATGCCGTGTGGCCGCTATCGCTCAACGTTCCGCAACTGTCGAATGGACACAATGTGCAGGTTTGACTTTGACTTTGGTTTGACAAAATACTAAAAACCTTAATCGACAGGTCGAAATGATAATTCCAAATGAAAAACGCAATTGCTTTGTATTTGACTCGAATGGACTACGATCGTTGCGATTGAAACAACAAGATTTGAATGAACGCGATGAGAATATGAAACTACTGTGCAAGACCATCATTGTCAGGTAAAAGTCGACATCAATTTTCATTACTAAATACCATATTATTATAGTTTTGGCATTGGCGGTGCGACAAAAGGCCATTATGATCTTACAAAGGCAATGGACGGCACTGATTACGCGCATATTGTCGTTGTCAAGCATTGTGATCGAGACGAGTATCAGGGTACTTTATTTGTCTTGATTAAAAAATTATTAAAAATTTGCCAGATTATCTACCATCGGCGTGTCTACTTGTCATGCATCCCGATTTTGACCAATATGGCATTGGTTGTATGAAACTGTTCGCCCAGCGCCTTCTCCAACACAGCTGGGCATTGTCGCCAAACGAATGTTGGCCATTTTGCTTCTTTTTGGGTTAGTGTTTTTACATACAAAACTTGTGTCGATAATAATATAATTTTAGATGATGATGTGACCCAGTTCAAAAAGTGGAACTTGAATGCCGCCCATTGGGACGACATTTCACTGTATCAACTGTTGATTGAGCTGGAGCAGAAAATCACGATTGGTACGTTTTAAAATAGAGGGTGGGCACTTTTGTTAAAAGCTAAATTTAGACATTGCAATGGTCGGCTTTCGCGGTTGGAATCGAAATGGATTAGAGGATCACTCGAGCCGTGGTGATACGAGTAAACGTTTAGTGACGGGCTCATATCTATTGAATCTGAACAATGACGTCTTGATTGATCACACCAAGTACGAAGCCGAGGACATTGACTTCAGTTTACGGTACGTTGTATTGAATACAGTTAGAATGTCTTGAAAAGGCACATATGGAATCCATATGTGTGTTATTAACAAATTTTGTATTCCAAAATAGAACTCCTCAATTAGAGGCATCTCACTAAAACTTGACAAATTAAGACAATTCTGCGCTGGCAACACTTGCCTCGTCTTTGAACGCATCTCCGTCATCCGCAAGGATGGCCCGTCACGCGAGTTCAGCCTGACGACTGGTGCCGAAATTGGTAATTATTTAGACTAAGTTTTTCACATTTTATTGAAATTAAAAAAAGACGACTACATCGTGCCAGTACACACGCCGCACGGAATGGAGCCAAAGCAAAAGATTAACGTGCCCGCATTTTATCTGCTCAACCAGTACTTGAAATCAAAAGCGACCGAGCTATTCGAAGTGGCTTATCGCGACAATTTACCCGTTCTACAAACGGGTCGCTATCAAAATCTGACGCATAATATTAATGTGAGTTTTTTACTTTGTAGTAACTTTTTAAAACTTGATAAAAAGGTCGAATTCTGGACCGATTCGAGCCGTGGGCGTGACGTCTACGCCGGTTTGATCCTGTTGGCAATGGGCGGCACGTCGAGGCCAACGGCCTTTCCGACTGATCGCGAGTTGGAGGAGATTAAGTTTGCGTCGAATGCGCGATTGTTGATTATTGCTAATGATAGTAATACGATTAGGTTCGTTTTCAGTCAGAATTTACAATTAAAAACCTACTTTACAGAAACGTCCTGGCAATGAACCCATCAATCGAAGACAAGTGGGAGGTGCGCTTCTCGAACGAGCGCCAGACGAATAATCCCTCACCGGTGGTGCTGTTGACGGGCACGCGAAAGCTGTCCCAGTCATACTATGATCATGCTTTTAAAACTGAGCAACAAAAGTTGAGCTAAATAATTTTCACAAGGTTATCAACGAAAAAAACTATTACAAACTTTAAAACAAAAAACAAAAATTATCGGTGTGCTAGACAAATCAGAAACTACTATACTTGAGAAATAAGCCAATCAAAACACATCTTATCTTAATAATCACTTTTCCTGCCCTATTCTTGTCTTATTATATTTTAGTTTGATGCTGTAGCAACAAAAAACGACATATACACACACATATTTATATATAGACTACGACTACTCTCCTAGAAACAAAAAACGTACACCTCATTACACTCTACTCATTTTTATTATAATGTGCTTTTGCAACAACAAACTACTGAAAATTTCAACGAAACAAAAATCAAACCACAAACAACCTTTCCCTGACGAAAACAAAAAAACAATGACAACAACCAACAACACATCACAACCAAAATGCACTCAACTCACTCACAAAAACCGCCACACTTTTTTCTATTACGCTTGAGAGTATAACGGCCTTTTATTAAATAGCGACAAAATGACGCGACAATTTACAAATTAGTGGTTTTGAAAATTTGAAAATTGGTCGAATCCGATTATTTTGACGCTTTTATCTTGACGAGCTCTAAGGTCGACACTGAATAATATCAAACGAAAAAAACCGTCACCCTCATCACGAAACAAACACCAACAAAACAACTAAAACTTTTATTTCGGAATCTCCCCCTTTACTACACACAGTTATTATTACATCTTGACACATCGTCGCTGTTATTTCAAATAATTTGAATAATTTATTTTTTGGAATAAAAAAACGAGTTCAAAGTGTACTTCTTTTGTCCAAAAAAAATTCCCCTATTGGTGGTGGTGGTGGTGTTCATGTACTAAGCAGTGGCTCAATTTGTTCTGGTGTCAAGGTGGTAGTTGTACCGGGACTTGTCGTTGTCTTTGTTGTCGACTCGGCTACCTTCTCACGCCAAACACCGCGGACGAAATCTTTCAGCAGCTGGTAACAGTCCGTCGCGGCTTGGATCATGGCATCCTCGTCATAATCTTGCGCTATTTTGATCAGCTTTACAAGACGCTGAAATTATTTGTTTGAAGTATTATTTTTTGATTTTCGACGAAGCTTACTTTGACTTTGTAACGATTAGTCTTCTTGGCATAGTCGGGCAGGCCGCCCTCGTCACGTCGCAGGGCGTATGACGTACAGGCAATTAGGAGTATGCGTTTCGAGTAGGGCAGGAAACGGCTCTCTATTTTAAGATTTTAAAAGAGTTGTACGAGTGGGAACTAACTGACCAGTCAGGCACAGATCGAGAAAGCTCTTTATCATCGTCACATTCGGACCGGCAATCAAGTCACCGCCCAATTTGCGCAACAGAGGAGCGACTAAATCACACGCCAGCACGGTGTAGACTTCCCACTTGAAATGACTGATCATGATGAACTCCATTTCAATCAGTTGATCCTGCAGTATTTTTCTGGGTTAATATCACTACCGTAATATAACAGGCACAGACCTTAGTGACCGAGTAATCGGTGTACATGACACATGTATCGACATTCAGTGGCAAGCATTCGACCACTTTGGACGCGATATAAATTGCACTTACACCGGCCAATTGCAGTTGGTTCTTGGCGATTGAAACCTCTGAAAGTAAAATTGAATTATGTAATCGTATAATCAACGCATCAAAGCTGCCAAACCTGCAAGATATCGATCCAGCAGGTCGACTGCTTGTGAGAATGTTCTGATTGAGCACTTTTGTTCCTCGCAAACCTATTTTAATTGAATTAGAAAAATAACAAAAAACTAGTAAATTCTCACTTCAAGCATCCACTTGACCACCTGATCCCGCATCCATGGCTCGACCTCGCGTTGCGTCGAAAACAGGTTCACATTTTTGTCACGCTGCGAGTTCGCCGCGCCCCTGAGCAAATTGGCGAGCAGATTCTCGTGTCTCTCAATGTTCGGATCCAGCAGGGTCCGCGTCAAAATCAGCTGCTCCTCTGGGTTGGGAGTGGAACCCATTTTGTTTTCGGAATTCCTCCGAAATTGCTCCTTCAATCCCTCATTGTCGATCTAAAAATCCCAGGTAGACTTTTTTGCTGCTACTCCTTCGGGTGGATGCGTATTCGTGTGTGTGTGTGCACCAGAAAAAAAAGTTTCAGCGTTTTACTAGGCGCCTACCGAAAAAGTCATCATACCCCGAGAGCAAGTGGCGTGTGGGGTGGCGCAATTTGCACCATTATATTCTCCAGTTTAATATTAGTCACGTTTTATTACGTAAGGGCGCGACGACTCACGTACCACTGTATGCCAGACTCAAAAAAAACTATATGACGAAATTCCGATGATAAAATCAACCACAAGTATGGCGGTGATGAAATAGGTAAAATGGCACCCACCCGCTTCCAGTTAACCGTCATAGTGGAGCGAACAGGGTGGGAGCAAAACGCCGCGGGCATCTGCACTGGCGCGCGATGCACTTGAACTTGGTTGAATTGCCGTTTTTTCTTGCGTTTATTGCCACTTACTTAATACCGTTAAAACGATTTTGCCGGTCCCCCTGAAATAACTTAAATATTAAATTTTCTGTGCAAATGAGGTATCTTAAGTCGTAAAGGTTATTTTTAGTAAACTAAGAGTGTTGAGCAATGATAAACGTGCACACTAATTGTGCAATAACTGAACACGATTACGGTCGTTCCCTCTATCCGTACACCAATAAGGTACTTATTGTCACTTGAGCAAGACTAGAGAAGCCAGAGAAAAACGACAGACTGGGTATATCATATCTTACTTGCGTGAACCGGTTGATGGCGCGATGGAGTTAGAGTCAAAATGAAAGAAAGGTTTTCCTTTTTGTTTCGCGATTTTTCAACTTTAATTCAAAACCCAAATACACCAAACATTGCTGCTCATGCTTGTTATTTACGCAACGGGAGTTGTGCCCCGTCGTTTATATCAGGCGCGGTTCAACAGAAGACGAATGGTGTTGTCATGTCAGTTCTACTGGGTAACTGGGCGTATCAATGACTCGTACTAACTTATCTTCTGACAATAAAATGAACATACGATCGACCCCATCAGAAGAACCTACGGTATTTTATAACTGGGTTATTACAAACCGTATGGTATACAGGTGGCAATAAAATGAACATATGATAGACGGTCTATCATAGACCGCATCAGAAGATTGTTCGGTTGGTTTATTACAGAGGTATGTGACATCGACGGTCGATGACCTCATCGACCCCATCAGAAGGACATACCCCTGTAATAAAATAACTTGGTATAAAGAAACCTGTTGGTGTCTGATCTTTGTAGTCAGAGATAAATTGGGCAGCGAAAATGAACTGGAAACTGTTTAACGTCATTTTTCTGGGTTTTGGTGAGTGTGATAGCTACTCGACTAGCTACTATTAAGTTTATCTTATTAACGACAAAATAAGCCTTCAACTTGCTCTTCACCGCTTTTTATACGGCTTCAATGAGCGCCAAGTTTATTACTGATTCGATCAAACGTGATTTGAATTTGACGACAAACTTGACACAGCCGGAGATTGAGGCATCCATTGGCGATGGGTATATTTCAATTTCGGTCGTTTATGCCGTTTTCGCCATCACGAATTTTTTCTCCAGTGCCATTGTTAAACTATTGGGCCATAAATTGTCCATGTTCGTCTCGGCCTTGGCGTATCTCTTGTATATTGTCATGTTCCTCAAGCCCACCCCAGTTTTCATGTACACGTCATCGGCAGCTATCGGCATTGGCGCTGCCGTTTTGTGGACGGCTCAGGGCGAGTTTCTGGCGTTGCAATCAGCTGACGAGGACTCAATGAGCAAGAATACGGGGATATTTTGGTTCTTGTTTCAAATTTCGCTGATGACTGGCACACTCTACATTTACTTTGCCTGGGAGGGTGTCGAGTATGTTGATACGTTCATGAAAAATGTGCTTTTCACTGTGCTGTCTGTCATAGGTGAGGTTTCAATTTATTTCAAAATAAGTTTACTGTTTACTGACAGCTGCTGTCGGGACCGGAATTTTCTTGTTGCTCAGGGCTCCAATGTGCGGTCTTGTAAAGTGTGCGGACAAGTTAACTGTCGAGACTAAAGATGAGTCGCTCTGCATGACAGTTGTTCGTTCAATTGCTAAATCGTTCAAGCTTCTTGGCACCCGAAAAATGATGCTTATTTGGCCACTATTTATATATTCTGGATTTTCATTGAGCTTTTACAGGTCTGGTAAAGAATACCTTCAATTTAAAGTATGGTTCATAGTGGTATTTATGTCACGTCCGTCGGTAATACAAATCAAATGCCCGAGCACACACGCATGCTGGGCCTGGTTGGCGCCTTTATTGGACTGGGACATGTGATTGGGGGTGGAATATTTGTGTTTGGCTCTAGACTGGTTGAGAAAATCAGTCGCGTTATGCTGCTCAATGGGCAAGTGTGGATCTTTTGATGGTTACTTATTTCAATTTAGCGCATTACTCCTTCAATTAATCTCCTTCGCCCTTGTTATCATGAACATACCGGCCGTTGCCAACATTGAGGCGACTGATGAAGTAGGCGTGGTCTTTGACGTGCCCAACCGGCCCCTTGCTTTAGCCGTGGCGGTTATGTTAGGCCTGGGCGATTCGGTGGTCAACAAT
>SCLD01090230.1:0-13297 GCA_004367895.1 Oikopleura longicauda | reverse complement strand
TTTCATTATTATTATAGTTTATTTAATTACCCTCTCGGGATTTTAACTGTTTGCAGTTTATTTATGCTTAGCCCGCCTCTGTCGGCTCCTGGCATCAGCTTTGAGGTTATAAATCTCAGTTACAACTGCAGTGTTCCGGCGCGTAATCGGCTCTTAACTGATGATCGTTCCTGAATAAATGATAAATACCTCGAATTCTAGTGCCTACTGTAAGTTCTATTCCTACCTCTGTTATGTTCCTTATCTACACCTAATCCTACCTCTGATATCTACCCCTTACTTTACTTAAAATCTGAATATTACCTGAAAAAAGAATTTTTTAAATCAATAAAAATCGAAGAAATAAAGAAATAAAAACTGATGAGTTTTAAGAATTTTACTTACGGTGTTTAAGGATTTGTTTTCCTGGTCGCTCAGATTTATTTGTTGATTGTGCAGGGCATATATTTTCGGTTTTAAGTTCTATTTCAGATTTTCACTTTGTTTTTCTATGATTTCTGTTGATAGTGAAAATCTGTCTTTTGATTGGTTGGATTAACTTGGTTCGTTCCTACCATACTCGTCTCTGATTGGTTGAGATTTCTTGGAATCCTTAAAATCTCTAGATTGTTTTTGCCTTCGGCCATTCTATTCATTTTCTATTCAGTTTCTTTTTTGAAATTCCCTACAGAGATTACCTAATTCTGTTCTTTTGATTTTGATGGTGCTATTGACACAGGATGGCTATCCTGTTACTACTTCAGTTCTGGATAAGCTGCGTATCACCTCCGTCAATTCTGCCGGATGTAAAACTATCCCGAACTTGACCGTTCTGCTTGACATGATTTATCCCAAGAATCGTGATTGCTTTTTGTATCTGGTACGTGAAGTAACCTTTATTTTTACTGATAATCAGAAAATAGAGGGATGGAAAAGCCAAAATTCACCACATTTTTCAGATAATTCCTTTGTTTCTCGAAACCATCTCTGTATTTCTTCCTGGTTCAGCTGCACGTGTAGCCGTTAACGAGTATATAACATCACAGCTGGAGACTATCTGGAGTTACGACCACACCATTCACATCTATGCGTAAGTTAACATCTGTGATTTATATTATAAGGAATTTATTTCTGTTTTTAGCTGCCTCCAATCTCTGAATAAGATCTTTCTGCGTTCTGGTTATGGTTTCATTTCTGGCGAGACTATTATTGATACTTTGGAGACAGCTTTTCCTGGCTTGACTTCATATGTTCGACATAAGTGTCCTTCAGATACTTCAGACGCGGTCGGCGAGATTTTTCCGATGGAAAAGTTTTTCGGACTGATTTCTTCATCCCAGAACTTGGACTTCGAGAATTGTTTCTCCCTCATCGATCTCTCTGTTGAATGTCTTCGTCAGCAAGCCGAGCGAAAGCGCATTTATGAGAGTTATTCTGATCCTCATCCTGATCTTATTTTCAACAAGCGGAAACATTCCTGGTTTTCTCAGATGCTCTACGAGCGAATCGGCGTTCAAAAATATCACGTGACTTACGTGTCAACGGAGAGATTTATTGATGTGAGTATATCTGATTTCTTGCGTAACAGCTAAGCCATTTTCAGAGTTTGTCCGATCCGCCTATGAAAAGTCCGTTGGAGACCACCGCTGCATTGAACAACTGTTTTCTTGATGAGTATGACATGGATTATGAGATTGCCGTCCGTAAACCATTTCGAAAACCTTTGGCTGATGTCAAAAAGGCCTTATCTGCTGCATCTACCGCTGACGAACCCGGAATGTTCGACCCAGAGTATCATAAAACTCCTGCCGAGTTAGATGCGCTTGAAAAGGAACAATCTGAATCACCGCTGAATCAGATGATCAACTTGATTACTCATCCTGAATATGTTGCACCTCGTCGAATGCGAGTCCGTATTCCATCTGGTCCTTATAGAATCGTGTCATCTGATGAGCGTGCTGTAATTTCTGCGTAAGCTAAATTTTCAAGTTTTGAAAATATGAAAGATAAAATCTTTATTTTCAGTCATGAATCATGGTTATCGTCTCTATCGCCGTTGTCTCTACCGCTGGGGAATATTGCTAAGTATGCCCGAACGGCTGTGAAAACCGAGTATCATTTGACATCGGATGGTATCATTGTGAAGGAGTCCATTGGCCCAGATTTTGTGTCTGATTCTGTGCCATCTGATGTTGCACCAATTACTGAATATCGGTAAGTGACACCTACGATTTCTTTATGTATGACATTGATTCTGAGATAATAATGCTCGAGGAACAGTGAGCGGTTCTTCAATGTCAATTTCCTGAAATCCATGTATTCAGAATTCTGTGGGATGAGATTTTGGCTGGGCAAAGCATCTCCGGACCATTCACCACTTTGGATAGTTTGGTTTCTCATCCTCTGAGCTTCACAAACCGTCTTTTGAGTCGCCGAAACTCCGAATTTTTGAAGACAGCAAGTCTGTGCAATCAGACATTTTATCCGGTAATCGGTGGTGATTCAGACGACTTCAATCCTGATACTTACAATCGGTCATTGAAGGACTTCATTGATCATTGCCGGTGAGCATTTTATTTTTGATTTTACATTTTTCCTTTTCATTCAGAATTTGCCCCAGCTGTCGCGAGAGATATTCATCATGCCAAAGCCACCCTATCCGGGATGATCGCGGTATTGGATTGATCGCCGATTTTCTGTTCCGGGTGGAGTCCACCAAGGTTCTTCATGAAGATTTGAGCGGTTTTCCTCGACATTATTCACACAGCGATGGTTGCCTAAGGAAGGATGTTAAAAATACCGCAGTTGGTGTCAATGTATATTTGACTCCGGGCAAATCAAACAGAAGATACGAGAATTTGGATCGAGACAGTCCCGCGCGGTAAGTTTTTGAGAAATATTGAAAGAAAAATATTGAAAGAAAAATATTTACTTTAATTTACCTTCTTCAGTGCTCGAAAAGGTGCTGAAAGTTTCAGCTTTGTGCAGTTGTGCCAAAATCCGGTAGCTCGTGGATCAGCAGTAGATGGCTGTATCGGATTGTCTTTGGATAATTTTACCAGTTTTGGTACCTGGATCTGCGAAAAAGTTGTTATGCATGTTCATCAGCAGATTTCTCGATTTCCAGATTATCTCGATCGATCAACTGAGATACCAACCGCAGCCTTTCATATGGTTGAAGATTTAGCCATTGGGTATAGGCCATATTTTCATCCCGTTTTTTATTTGGAGGCACCGTAAGTTTTCTGAACCATATCCTATCTGAATTATAATTTTGCCGAAAATTGATGAAATTATTTTTAGAACTTGCTCCCGTCGGTTGATTCGCCGATTTCGAGAAACCAGCCAGCTGTCATTTTGCTTGGATTGCGAAAAACCTTCTGATTGTGAAGCCAATGTTTTTCCTGCTCGAATTCTGTTGATTACGCTGTATTATCTTCAGTTCTTCCGTCGATCAGAAGGCATAGATCGTTGCTTAGAAGATGTCTTCGGTCCATTACTAGCTGAGACCCTTTATCAACGTTTCAGTGTTCGATCAGCCACCTGTGAGGACGATGGATGGACAAACCCTACCTTTGTCTCGACCTTGGGTATCCCCGTAACTGTTTTGCCAAAATTAGCTCTGAAAAAGAAGCTGAATTTCGCCTACAGTTACAGCGATATCTTCGGTGAGACCAAATATGACTATATGCGTCGGATGGGTGATTTACCAGATTCATCCTCACAGAGTGATGAGTCATCATAGGATTTAAATCCTATTCTACATTCCATCATTCAGAAACGAATTCTTTTTAGAATTTTATTTTCTCCGAGTTAAGACTCCTTCAACCTCCGCATTTTTACTCATTCCAAATTGGCCCAAGTGACTCATATCATGACTCACTTCATTCTGCTTTCAGTTCTCATGCGTCATCATTTCGACCATTTCTGACGTCATATGAGAAGTATATATTCTCATTTTCTGAAATTTATCATTTTCAGGTTCAAAACCTGTTTTTTTTTTATTTCTGTGAGATAAATAAACGAATAAACTGAAAACTTTTTTAAGACACGAGTTTTTGATTTCATTTTTATTATCTGGGGGGTGGAAGACGATAGGGGTTGAATTGCTTTTCCAGCCGGGGTTTATCAAATTAATTTCAGAGTAGAAGTTCATAAGCAGTAATGGAAATATTTTGGGTTCGGTAGACTTCTTTGATAACAAATTTGAATCTTACAGTCGAAAAATCTTCTGCCGTCTTTGTCTAGGCATCATTCTTCCATATCCACTGAGTTGTCAGCTAAACTGGTGCTCGGATCAGATTCTGAGATGATGGTGGTTTCATTTGATGCCAGTCTCACCGCTTCATCCGATGTTTCCTCTTCCGACATCAAATCTCTCTCTATTTGCTGAAGATCTTCTCCATCACAGAGTAGATTTGATAATTTGACTGGCTTCAGCTCTTCCAAACACCGCTTCAGATCTTCTAATTTGCGGTTTTCTTTTTCCATAGCCATTTCTCTCGCCTCTTTTAGCACCACTGGCGTCAGAAATGAGAGGTCGGGTGCCGCAATCGCATCATCAGATTCAATTTCTTCGGTTAAGCGTCGATGTTTAACCGTTGGTCCCTTCAATCTCTTCTCACCGATTCTGACTTCGCCTCGTGAGACTTTCTTCTGGTCACGTGCCTCTTCAGCAACTTTGAACATGGTTTTCTTCAGTGACTGTACAAACGTGTCCCCTCCTGTCATCATCGGTATGTTAAGCGTGTAAACATCCGCTTCATGCACATAATCAGCTGTTTTGAAGATTCAGATTATACAATAATATTTTGTATTTTGGTAACTTTCCCCTAATTCTTATTAATATATATTTCTGAATCTTTCCTTCATTCTCAGCACCAATCTCTTTCGATTTAGTTCTTGCGGTGGCATATTTATCCGCCTCTGGTGCCCTACGTTGCCATTTTTGAAATGCACCACTGGTGTGGTAGGACACTCCTGATGTGTCCAGAATCAGCCGTGGAACCCCTTTGAATGTCATACCCGTGATTCCATGGAAGAACAGTCCATGCCACTGTTGGAGCAACAGTTCCAGCTGCTTGACAATTTTTCCAAATTTTGTAAATCTGCAAAAATTGATCATCAATTGCTGATTCAGATTCTTCCGACATTGATCACGACGGATTTGCTCCAAGGTCAAAACCATCATTATTGACACAAGGTTACTCCATTGCGTCAACAGGGAGATTGAATCTGAATACAGTAAATATTTTCTCTGAAATATGATCATATTTTACAAATTTTCACCTGTAAGCACAGTTTTCGTTGCAATCCGTTGTCGGGCCAAATCCAACAGCATCTTCCGCATGATTGATGACATCGCTGGTTTGGTTTGTGGATGGTTCAGCAAGGTGATACAGAAATCATCCGCAAATTTGATACAAGCCTCCGAATCATCTCTGTTTAGTCCAGAAGGACAATTCATTCCTTCTAAAAACATCAGATTTGCTGTAATCACCCCGATTGACGGTTTGATATTCTTCAAAGCTCTGAATATCCCTTCAATTCCACTTCTTCGCTCCTCATTTGCAAAGAAATTTCCTGCAATCAGTTTCTTCTGGAATCTGGACACGTCATACGGCTTCGAACAGTGCTTATCGGCTCTGTTATCATCTGTCCGACCACTGAAGTAAATATTCATTATTTGATTTCAGTTTGAAGTTCAGAAAATTAAAAAATAAAAAAATAAAAAAAATTGAAATATTAGTTTTCTCTATTTTCGAACTACTCGTTTTCGGAGTATCGACTATCTCTGTCTGATTTTCGGTGTAAAGTTTAGTTCACTTACTCCACAAATTTTCCAGCTGGTGCTTTGTAACCTTCAGTTTTGAAAATTCCATTTCGGACCGCTGCCCACGTGGTTCTCTTCAGAATCTCTTCTGATTCGCATATGATTTCAGCACATGCTGTCATCCTGACCTTCTTTGATGTCTCCAAAACATTTTCCAAATGTTCTGGTTTGATGTCCAGGACTCTGAATTCATATGGCAGTATCGGCGTTAGTACACCTTTCAGATGCGCAATTTCCGCTGTCGCCACCCCAAAACTCTTCCCAGCTTCACGAACTTGAAAAGTCTTTTCATTGTTCATGGCTACTGAGACTTCCGACATCAGATTCGTCATTACCTTCACCGCAGTCTTCGATTGCAGCTCCGATAATCGAATTACTCTGCTCATGGAATCACAGAGAGCTTTGGTCGTCTCTTCATGCTGAATTATATAGGTTCACTTTTGACTTCCGACTTCTTTAATAGAATTTCAATATCGGGGGTTTTAATTTTATCATCAAAAACCTCTGATTTTCACATTCGTACAGAAGTTTTTAAGCCTCATTTACCTCAAGAGCATGCAGAGACTTCTTCATCAGCTTCCCAATTCCACTGATTCCACATTCACCCGGACTTTGGGCCGAGGTTTCCGCGGCTTTTACACAGTTGGTGATGATGACATCGTCAAATTCCTTCGGATTGAATAACAATTCAGTTGTTCCCGGTTCACGTCCTGCCAAGACATCACCAGGTTGATTCTTATTCATTTCTTCCGCAATGGACTCATTTCCCATCGGCAGTTCTCGCATATTGATCCGGTTTTCATCAGCTACAGCACGAGCTTCTTCCGCATGCCAATCATTTGGGACAAACTCAGCTCCATCCAGATTTTCTCGGACACGTTCCATGGATTTCAGTCTAAATTTTGATAAGATAATTTGGTATTTTCATAATTTATCGGGTGGTAATAGGGGGGACCCTAATTTTGTGATTTCTGATTTAGAAGGGAGTGAACTAAATTTGACACTTGATTTTCAGTCACTTAGTATGATTATATCCGGTTTTTCAATAATCATTTCAGATGTATCATCTGAGCCAGTCGTTATTTCATCATCACTGATTAAAATAACATCTGGTTTGGGCATACTGACTGATAACAATATGACTATTTCATCTAGCTCATCTAATAAGCCAGAAATATTATTCCGAGGCACATTATACAACAGTATCTGATTAATCATAAATCCAGGTAGGATTTCATTTATACTGTAGAATAATTCAGTATCTGATACTAAATCCGAAGCTGTAATGTCTTCATCCAGACGGATCACCTTCGTATGATCCGTATTGGATTCAAAAATTACCATCAGCGTGTTATAGAACTCGAAAAGCGACTGAATTCGAATACCCGAAGTCATTTTAACCTTCAGATCTCGAATATCACCCTCTTTCATGTCGTTCCTAATAAGAATTTTGCAGATTATATTTGTAAAGGTCAGAAGAAAGTTTTGTTCCATCAACCGATACTCCATAGTGCAGATTCTTTTGCCAATTATCTGACTCATTTTACGTTTCAGATCGCCATCTCTGATGTCTCTCATTCTGTTTATAAAATAAAATAATGCATAGGTTATTATCGGATTGTATTTGAAAGCTAATCCTCAGTGGTAAAGATGAAAATAAAAGAAAAAAGTGAAAATTCAGAATTTTAATTTAAAATTTTCTCGTGTTTTATGTGTTCTCTTAGTTTTGATTCGCGGAGGGGGAAATGACCAAGTGGTCACGCGGTTTTAGAGGTGGTTGCCTATCAAAAATGACTCACTTTTTCCTTTGACTTTTCAATTTTTCATATTTTCGCTTCTGCTGACTCATCTTTTGAAATTGATTTGCTGAGTCATCACATTTTCTGAAAATAAGGTAAGATTGAATCAAAATTCATAAGTGTAAAAATGAAAATTTTACACCCGATGTGAATAAAGGGGGTTTCTGAGATGTTAACATAATATAATTTCTGAGTGTTTTAACCTTATCAATTTACTGACCATGAAGTCTGTTTATAAGATCCTCTAATTCAGCATTTCTAGTTAGACCAAGTTGTCTAAGAGTCTGCATTCTCTGATGGGGATCATTCCAGAATATACATATCAGATCATCCTGATTATGTACTCCTATCTCCGTATCGTGTCCTTGAACCCAATTGTTGCCATCCCAAATCATAATTGACCTTCTCAGCAGCTCGTTTCTTTCTTCAGCAATTTCATTGATTTCCCTGAAATTGAATTTTACTCGTCCTATCCTGTAATCAGATCTGACCTTTTCACATCCTTCACAGATTTCGTTTGTGCTTTCTGAGTGTTGACAACGGCTACGATAATATTCTCGGGCATGTGTTATCCCACACGTATCCGTCATTAGTACTCGACGCAGCTCTTGTGGGATCACACAGAACTCTCTGAGCCAGATGGTTGGAGTTGTGTCTTTCAACAGCTTTCTTATGTTCTTTCCGTCTCTCATCAGAGTTGTCCTAAAATACGGGAAATTGGCTCCTCTTCTGATAACTCGTCTTATTCTTTGTGCAGATTCTGTAAGATGTTGCATAAGATCTCGGTATTCTATAACTGGTCTGGCCGTTCTCAATAATCTCGTGAATCTGGTAATCCAGTTCAATCTGTGCGTGTTCTGAATAGACATAAGTTTGTGTCTTCTCAGTAGTAACCATTGTGGTACCTTTATTTCTCGTATCCATGGATACTTCAGCTGTAGTTTTCGTAATTCATTCATTTTTCTGATAGTTGTCATCTTTTCTTTTTCATCCGTCCAGTTATTCGTGAGCATCTGACCTTGTAATAATCTGCTTGTGCGATAATTTATCGCCTTATTGATTGATTTTTGCAGACTTTCATATTGAGTTAACGTCCATGCTGGTAAATACTGTGAGCCATGATTGAAGCTGCCTGTAATATAAGCATTTGTTAAAACCGTCTGCGCATTTTCAGTGCGATAAAGTTTACAAAATGTTCTAAGCAGATATCTTAGAGATCTTACCTTATTTATTACAGCTTTAATTTGTGGCTCTATTCCCAATTTATTCGTCAGCAGAATTCCAAGCAGATTGCATCCATTTGAGTGTGTGATTTTGATACCATCAACTTCGATATCGTAATCAACTCCTTCCGCATTCATATAAACGGTCTTCTGAACGTTCATTCCAATATTGAGTCGTACACAGAATGCCTGAAATTGTTTTACCGTTTTGATGACTTCAGATGTTATTTGCTCTTTGACAGAATCACATAAGTAGTTCGCATCATCTGCGAAAGAGATGGATTGTGCTGTGACCTCATTATGTGATTTCGTCATAAGACTACAAAAACATATTGGGCTAATACACGAGCCCTGGGTAAATCCCCTAGGGCTCGTGTTAAAAATAGCTGATGACTTACCTTCTGTCTTCACCAACGCTTCCGACTGCAGAAGAAAGCATTTCAGAAGATCAAAAGCACCATCAGAGATTTTGTCGTCCATTTCCATCAAAATTGCTTCCACATCCGGACTCCCAAAGGCATTACTTTGATCCGTTTGGACCAAAGTATAAAATTCATGTCTTCTTCGGGCCAAAATCTTCTTCATATCAGAGTGGAGCAGCCCAATCGAGTAATGACTTCGGAAGCCATACTGATTCGGATGAAACCACCGTCGTTCTTCAGCCTCCATGTAATACTGCTTCGCCATCGCTTTCTCCACCATTGTAATCATTGCTGTGCCGAGTGTGACAGGCCTCACATGCTTAAAAATCTGTATTATCGCACGTTTCGGTACTGGTGAACACCGTTGTTTTCGAAACATCGGAATGTATCTGCCATATTTTATTACCTCATCAACCATTTGTGTCAGAATTTTCCAGCCGTCTTCGTTTAATGACTTCAGAATACTCATTGAGATACCATCTGCAGTACAAGCATGCTGAGATCCCTTTCCATCACATATCATCGCTTTCAGATTCTTTTGATATACTGGCGAATCGTAGACAAGTCTTTTAAACTGAAATCGGTTTTCTTGGTCATTTTCAGGGCAGATCACCCTTTTTTCATCTGTTAGGTTACCTCTTCTTATGAGTGGCAAGTTTAATGGCGTGTAGGTCCAGCTGAGATTCTTGAAAAATTTTGCCGTCCCATTTGCGGTCAACCATACTGGAAAAGTTCTTTTTTCATTTTTAAAATGCTTCAGAAGCTTCCAAATGTCCTTCACCAGATTTACTCTTCCCAGTTTTCGTTCCCATACCATTTTCTTCAGTTTTTTCTTTCTTTTGTTGATCTTTTTATTGAGATCTTTCAGTCGAGTATGCCTATTGGAATAATAAGCACCCAGTCCCATCAGCTGATTTGTTATTACGTAATTCTGTCTTTGATCCTTCAAGTTACGTAATTCTAAATCAAAATTCATTATTTTTGTTTCTGTGTAGGGTTTTACCGTTTTTTCAGGGATAATTTCCAGACTTACCTCGGATAGTTTCTGCATCATAGATTCCATATTCGGATTGATTCTGTGGGCTTCGATTAGTCTTTTGCTGATTTCGTTTCCAATCTTTTTCTTTTCATCTTTATCTGCTCTTGTTTCATCCTTCAATTTCTTTCTGATCGTGATTTTGCTTTTGGCTTTTGTCACCTGAATAACATTTAAGTCAGTTTTCCATACTATATGATCTGAGAATGCCGTCGTAGATACCGTATCTAATGACTCTAAACTCATTATCAGATTGCTGTTATTCGTTGCGATTACATCAATTGAATTTTTTATACCTCTGTTTGATGTATATGTGTGTTTTTGTCTCAGAATATTCGGCCAACAGGTTTCAAAAGCCTCCTTCCACATCTCGGCTGCTATCCTGCTGACTTCTATTTGATTTGGACGTTTTCTGAAATTGTGAATGTCCGCATTGAAATCACCACAGATGATCTCACTGTTTTTACCACTATTCACAGTGAATAGCGCAGTAATTTTCCTCCCCATCCATCTCATAAAATTGATTTCTGCTCTCTCTTCACCTCTGATCTTCAATTGTTTATATGCTGGTGCTGTATCTCTCGATGGTGACCTATAAAAAATCGTTATTCCGAAAGTTGATTCCCCTTTGTAAATAATTGAAGTTTCCGTTTGCTCACTTTTTCTCTGCTCAATCATCTCTTTCAGATCATTTTTAATTAAAAATGCCGTGTTTTTCTTCTTCAGTTTCTCATGGGTAAGGATAAAATATTCAGGTGGTGGTTGAGAATGACTTTCATCTGGAATCCAATAAAGTTCGCTGAAAGCCCAAATATCCACTTCCGGCCAAGCCTCCGTGATTTCAAAAAATATATTTCGGTTGGAATTCATTTTCGAATACGGTAAGTTAGCATAAATCATCTTTATGAGCCGCAAATCTGCTTCAGCAGCATGTAAACGGTCTTTCTGTTTTTCTTCAACTTCGGCTTCATCGAATATTTCATCTGGAACTTGATTTCTTTTTAAATAAATCGGAGTACCATCATACCAGTGATGGTAAACTGGTTCATTTCTTTCAGTTTCCATAAATCTTCCAATCTCAATTTCTTCTTCTGTGTCTTCAAATTGCTTCATCAGGTCTTCAGGCTTCAGTGTTGATTCACTTTCCTTCGATTCTTCTTCATCATATGATTTTTTGCTGAATTTCTTCTTTTCCGGCGGGTTTTCTTCCTCATTTATCAGTTCTAAATGCTGTTTTATAGAATATTTCTGTATAATGACTTCTTTATTTTTATTCAGAAACTCACTTAACTTACCGCATTTTTTCTTCTGTTTTATCATCATTCTTCTTTCGGCTTCATTTATTGGTAGCCTATTCAGGTCCATTTCTTCCTGATAAATCTGTAAATCTGGTCTGCCCGCTAGATTGAGATCATCTAACTCCTGAATATCGTCTTCTGATAACATTTCTCCTCTGTTATAACTGTAGCTTCTTGAATAACCTTCCAACAGATCAATATAGTTTTCTAATAACCCGTTTCCGATATTCATCATGACATACCGATAATAGGTTCGATTCCGATCTATAAATTCAATAATTTTTCTGAACATAAATTTGTTGTATCTTGAGATAGATACCGTTGCCCCCTTCCGTGTAATTTTCGGCAGTACCCCCCTTCCTCGACTTTCAATTTTACATTTTCCTCCGTCTATAAATTTCTCATTTAATAGGATCAATTCTCTGAACTCTGTAATGGTTGCGATCAATTTTAACACGACAGCTGGGGTTATTATGGTATATTTTGGCAGTCTGAATTCTATTAATCCTTTATCGGAAAAAATCAGAAAATTTTTAAAATCTGGGGTCTCGGCTTCATAAATCTTCAATTCTGTATGATCGTATCTGAAATAGTATTTTATATGTTCCGTCATCAAGTCAACTTCATTGATCTCACCATCATTATTCATTCTTCTGAATTTCAACTTCTTCAGCAACTTTGAGTGTATCTTCTGGCTGGTTGTCTGGTCTAAAAATATTTTACAATTGTGAAAATTTTCATTTTTTACCAACCTCGGCGTGTCATTTCGTTTTTCAGCATTTTTCATTGCAGGTGGAGTTGTCTTCTTGGTTTCTACCTTCTTCGCATCCTGAAGATCCTTCTTTTCATCTTCCGTCTCATTGTCTTCTCGTTTTCTCTTCTGTTCCCTTTCTTCTTTCAGCTTGTTTCGCAGTTCGAACCGATTTGCCCTCGGAGTTGGACCTTTTGGAGTTTCCATCGGCTTTTCTTTGACAATATGAATTTTCTTCTTACCAGTTTTTGCCGCAGGAACCTTCTTCACCGACGATCTTCTTTCTTTTCTTCTGTTTCCAATGCTGGATATATCACTTCTGGGAGCCGGTGGTGTTTTCGCTTCTGGTGTTGATGTTGTCTGCAGCGATGGTTTTGGTAGAGTCTTCAGCAACTTTGTTTCTGACTTCTTTACCCCTAGACCGACTTCAGATGAAGCTTTTGCCGAGATCTTCGCTGGTGGGTTTTGTCTTCCCATGATGATCATAGATCTCGCAGTTTTTATCTTCGGTCTCACCGGAGTTATCATTGCGGTGTTCACAGTCGTGTTGCCATCTCCTTCTGATGGTTCGTCATCACATATACTCACTGTGGCACCTTCGTTCGAAATATTTTGACTTCTAATAGAAGCTGCAAAACGTCTCATCATCTCATGCCTACGTGGGTCAATCTTTTCTACCGTTTTATCCGCAAAACGGATACTGACACGGCTTCCTTCACACGATTCACCGTCGTCATGGTCAACGCTGATTTCTGTATCGGCTCTGTTTCCAACAACGGATATACTGTCAGAGGGTTGTACTTCTAGGTTGCTGATGTGCATATCAAATGAACCATCTTCACCTCTGGCATCTTCACTTTCAAATACATGCATGGCACTTTCTTGCACTCTTTCCATATTTTCTCCTTGAATTCGATCATAATTATCAACTCGCTTTTGGGCTTTCTTATGGTCAA
>SCLD01090219.1:0-13309 GCA_004367895.1 Oikopleura longicauda | reverse complement strand
TTGCGTAACAGCTAGTTCAAATGTTTATATGCCTCCTGAAATAAATTCCGAACTAGTTCAGCATATATTAAATTTGATTCTTGAATTATTGCAGTAATTAGTGACAAAATGTTGACAGTGTTCTTATGATATGAGCACTGATGGTTTTGGGTTGACCCCCTTCGGATGGCGATAAGGATGTAGCTGACAAAAAATGAATTCTATTTTGTTGAAAACAGTTTCTTAAAAATTATTAAAAAACGGTCATGCTGGCGAAAGAGGTCATTTAGAATAAAGCATCGAAAAAATCAGCGCCGTGACGAGGTCATCACCGGGGAATTAAACTGAGCAAGCAGACAAACTTTTTCCACGATTTGCCATTAGGGGTTTATATAAACTTACTTGGCTCGCTTCCTGTGAAGAAAACTTTTTCCAAGCAGCTTACCATCGCTCACATCTCGATAGGCGGTTTTACGTTGACCATGGCTTGAAGGCGACGAAAGTTTTTCCTGATTTACCTTAACGTCAAATTATTATTTATAAACGGATATTTCATCGCTCAGATGTTTTCAGATTATCCACGAATTTATGGTTTCTGATGGTCGGATGTGAAACCACTCAAGTCAAAACTATTAATTTTGCATTGCCCGGTCGTTTTCTAGGATTAAAATACCAAAAACGGAGTGAAAATGGGCCTCAAATGAACTAATCTATCGCCAAATGGATAGTCAGCCATTAAATCCCAATTATGAAAATATCAATTAGTTATTTGAGGCTTTATGGCGGTTAGACATGAGCTTCTAGAGTCATATTCTATATGTTTCCAATCGGAATTCTCAAACAGGAAACAGGAAGTGAGAGAAAGTAACAAAACGTGGACTCATTCATTTAGAAACATTCATTTAGATGTCACAACAAGCTCTGGATTTGATTTTTAGAACATCCTGGATTATTATACCGTCTCAAAATACACTTTGTCACAGTTTTCTACCCTGAGAAAAATAACTCAGAGGATTAATGAATTCTCGGCATGTTTACCGTTATCGTAGTAAAGAGAATCAGTTCTAGAACATGTGTTCTGTGTTCTTTCATCCCTGATTACGATAGTGGCTACTGGCCAATGCATTGATTTTTCATTTGAATATGTCGAAGCAAAAAGCAAGATGACCAATTGAAAGAAATACTTCAGGATAAACCTTAATTGCAAATCCTTACTAAGCAATAATTGAATTTCCACGTTACGTATCCTGCGTGACCAAAATGACGTCCAAACTTGCTCATTATCGGAGATGACTCTTCCCTCTATGGTCGAAAACTGTTCAAGATACGGCAAACATACTGTGCAGCAGAGTTCGACGAACACTTCTGGGCTGTCTCGTCAATCAAATCTGAGGTCACGTTTTATATCATATCCTTTTGGTTTTGAATTGTCAGTTGTCGGAAATTAAAGAAACCTGAATTTGACTTTTTACACCAAGGGACATTCATCTCATTTTCAGACTTGTCAAGTTTAATTTTCAAAATTTTCAAACGAAATTTTTGCCCTGAACATAAATCAGCACCAGAGATCATGGAACAGACCATTCTTCATTTTAGAGCGATTCATCGTCATCATTGAAAATTCTAATTCTAAATGTAAGGGTTTCTAAAAATTTAAAGGCATCAAGGCCCTTTGTTCCTGAGGAAAACATAAGAAAATGAAAAAAATGAAACGAATGTTCATTCGAACAAGATTGAGAACATTCTGGAGCATACATCACTGACCAAATAGGAACACATACCGAGTACATAAATAAGGACACCTGTTCTTGTCTGTTCAACTTTAAGAATGTATAAATTATCGTCACCATAGCCACCTATACACCAACTCTGACATTCTTTGTTATAAATTATGTTATTATATCAAAAATATGTTTAATGGAAATACATATGTGAAGCAGATATTCATGATATTGACCTGTATGGATTGCTCCCAAGCATCATTTGTAGTTCAATAAAAATCCACGTGATTCTGAATTAATTAACCATCGTCATGATTTACGTTCAGCCAAATATTTTTGCCCGCTTATACATTTGTTTGAGTTGTGATTTCTTGAAATTCACGAAATTTTAAAATTTGATTCTTTGCTGATTCTTACAAATACCATAATATTTTCTATAATTTGTTGCGACGAGTTAAATCTATCAAAAAACTAACGATACCATTTAGAGCTATAGGATGATACGGTAATATTAATATTGAATAACCTTATGAGGTTACCGTTCGAGTCTTCTCTATGGAATAGGATTAAAATTCTATAACAACCTGTTTGTATATTATTCATTAGCTTTAGTCTTCATAAATAAATATAAAACCACGTTATTTTTAACCTATTTTCTAATTTAGGTCAACATTTCAATGGCGAAAGAAAATGACATCTAAACGGTCAGCGGACGCGGCGGAGCTATAGTGATCCTCTTACCTATTGCTTAACAGTTGCGTCGCTTTTTGTCATTTTTGTGACAAGAGGATGCTTTTCACTTAAATTTTAAATTTGGTAGTTGAGTATTCAACATACGTATCCGACAGCCGTGGAATTTTAATTATGAGATATGAGATGAATAAAGGTCCCTGATAGTGCTTAGTGAAGGGTTTCATCAAAAATATTCATAACTGATTTTTCGTATTTTACTGTTCCTACTCATGTGATTGCCCTAGAAATAATTTTTGCTCGAAAAATGTCAAGCTAAAAGTTCGAGCAAAATACACTCCGTTAAGTTTACTAACCGGAGGTATTTCCGGTGCTCGAAAAAAGCTTAATAATATGGCAGTATGATGTTTTGAACGTATGGTTGACGGAAAATATATAAACTTAAATATTCAAAAACAAACGATTAGTTCCTCATTTAAATATACAGTGCCCATTTATACGATAAACTGGACGCGATATACACAAAACAATCATCCCTTTGACACACTTTTTGATATTACTCAGAGTAATTTACTCAAGATCAGGCCTCTAGAGATGTCTCTATACTGCCCCATTCAGGCCAAATAATCATCGGGAAGACGCACCCACTTTGCAAGGTGGTATACTATTAGAAGTGTCACAAATAAAGGGTCCTTGAAGAATTTTCAGTTATAGTTCTTTTGAGATATGAGTTTGATGACTAAAAAATGAGTTATAAAATTTGAAATACTACAAAATCAAGTCACGCCGGTCCATGTCTCACTAGGTAAAACTGAATTTCGTCTTGGATCGGTCAAAATTATTGATTTTTTATGGAAATTTCATATTTCATTTCAGCACCCCAAAAACAGGAGCTGTTTAAATTCTTTTAATTCAAAAGATCAAAAACTTGTTGCCGCATTATCCAAAGTTCAACAAAGTTTCAACAAATAGAATTTGGATTTGAGGAAACTTCCAAAATATCTTGTATTTAAACTGTTTCAAGTTCACCTGTCATGACGTCATAATTCATGAAATATTTCTAGAAAAAATAATGTGGTTTCAATCGTGAATACTTTGCTCCAACAAATGAAAAAAATGTAATTTTTTGGTATTTTTTCTGACATATTTGGACCGGAAATTCACAAAAATGCGGATACTTTTAATTGTTTCGTAGATTTTTTTATTACAGGGGATGTGAATTTGAATTCTTAGAATTTTAGCCAACTTTTAGTTAACAAATGTTTTTTTATAGGAATAGAAATTAATATAAGAATATTTTATAGAGTGATAAAACTGATGTTCTAGTATGCCAAGGTCCTTCACAGAAAATTCTAAAGGATAATTTGGCACTATAATCATTCAGGCTCACTGGCGCCACCTATGACTACTCGTTATCTCCAAAGGTCAAGCTGTCGAATCATCAGGGCTTATTTTAGTTTTGTATCGTGGTGTTACATGAGTAGTGTCGCGACTCATGACATGTGACATACTGACTTGGCATCCGGTCTCAATAATCCTTTGTGAGAAAAAATTCTGAATATTCGAAAATTTGTCGTTACGATACAAAATTTTCTGTCGAAATTCATTGAAAGTCGTTAAAACTAATAAACCTAGGCACCAGCTCGTCGGCTGAAAATCTGAAAATTCATTTGTGAATATTTGCAAAGTAATAATTTCCATCATATAATGTGGTAGAGGTCCCGACGGTACCGTACCATACAGAACCGTATTATTTCTAGAACCAGACAAATATTTTATTCACCGCAATTCTAAATTGCATAAAAGTACTGAATGAATACTCAAATGTATAAGCCGGTTAAAATATTATCAAATACGGTTCGATATTAATTTATACAATGGGACAAAATATGAATATGCATTTAAACAATAGTGGGATAGAAGCTTCACATAAAATATGACATATATTCCACATCTAAAACGCAAATATGATTTAAATCCCACGATCCAACATTAAGTTTATCCAATTTTAAGTGACCTGAGGGTACTGTATGTAACTTATATTAATCCCCAAATTGTAAGTTGAGTAACTCTTAAAAACCACAATCCAAAATACAAATCAACCTTAATATGTCTTAGACTCACCTTGAACTCTCAGCAAAACTGATAAAAGTGCTGAGTTCTGTTCAATTTTTAACCTCGGACAGAGCTTTTCGGAAATTTTATTATGAGTCGTGTTAGTGACGTCATCAAGATGAAGTTCAAAGTCGATTGTATGTCAAAAACATTTGTCCGGGTTCGTCTCACAAATGTCGCACAAGTTCTTATATGTCCGAATATCCATCAGAACATCAGAAAATGTCCAAAATTGATGGTCTGCGATTAAGCAAGAATTTTGTTAACGGGAACGATAACGGTAATAATAGCCAAAGCTGAAATATTTTGTAATTCATGAAACCATAATGTTTGAATGTTTCATCGTGTCATAAATTAAAAATCAAAAAACTCGAACGTCAGACAGCCAATGGATGGACAAACAACATTCATCGACGACATTAAAGCTTAATACAAATGCTTACAGTCGTTACTTTCCAAGACAACACTCATTGAAAGTAAAGGGTGACGCGTCAGCGAAAAGTATAAACCGTATTTGTACATTGTTATCATTAAATTAACTCAAATCCTAATTTAGAGTTAGGTTTAGGGTAAGTCCACATTAAAATCTGAGATCATCATGGTCTAAAAGCCAGTGGGAAATCTTAAAATCTAGTGATTGTTCCCTTGATGAGAAATAAACTATAGTTTGTTCATCGAAAGTGTATTAGAAACGTACTTTTCAATTCTTTTAAGTGAATTCGGATATGAAAAGCATGAAAGGTTACTCTGTAATGGTCGTTGGGAAGCTCTTGTCTTGAAAAGGATCCGTTTGAACATCCGTAGTCATTTCGCTGCATCAAGTTTAAATATATTTAGTCAGTTTAATATACCTCCGTGGGTTTTTAAAGATATCATTATTGAATTTATATATACCAATTTTTGGAAATTTACCTTGGAATTACTAAATGTCCTCGACAGATGTGTCAAAATGGGATTATAATCCATTTGAGTCCGCGGCGGCCTGGTCGTTGAAGGACACGAAATGGGTCTGGTCGGCCAATTCCGGGCAACTTTATAGCGCTACTCTTTCTTCTCTTCTGCAAATATATTTATAATAATTGACACAGTAACATTTGCACATTATAGCGTTCTGGTTTTTAGAATTCAAAAAGTGCCCGTCTAAAAATAGTCAGTCTGAGACAGTTTAGATTTTTGAGAATTCAATTTAAGTACCAAGTCTATAAAAATTCAAAAAAGCGAAAAAGCTAAGAGAAAAAATATCCAAAGATTATGAACAAGACAACCGAATATGAAAAATGTGATCCAGGATGGATTCCGTGCTCATGTGAGCTATTATGTATGGTAAGTTTTGAACTAATTTACGTTTGGCAAATCAAAATTGGCATTTTTTACAAAAACAAAAAGCTAGATACCAATAGCCTACTGGCACTAAAGTGGGATGCGCCTTCTCGGTGGTCTCTTTACTCGTCGTCTCTTTGCTGCCATGCGGAGATCAGACCAAATGACCATCGGAAAGATGCACTCCACTTTTGAACAAAGATAGGTCGACTCTTAGCTATAATTATTGTCGAATCAAGGTATGAACACCGCAAGATATATGTTATCTGGTTCAAAAAATGATCAAATCGATTTGAGTATTCCAGTGACCCCATTTCTTGAAGTTTTTCTGATCCCAACCGGTTCCTCATAAGTTTTCGAAAGCTCCAAGAAATTTCACATGGATATTCCCATGGTGCCTTCCCTACCAATCTGTCTGATTTAAATTAAAGATAAATTCGACATTTCGGAGAAAGTTAAACTTTCGAGATTTTTGTTGAAGATCAATCACTGGCTGGCGACATGCGTGTCAATATTTAAGTCCAATCAACTTGTAACCTTTCCAGAATTTCCGTTTATGTAACTTTTTTCACGATAAGCGCATTACAAGTTCGATCATACCCCGAATCACTCGATGAACAGATCAGACGATTTTGCCTTTTTAGCTGTCACCTTTAATATCTTAGAACTTATAATTGAAATGCAGGAAAAATGAAAAAAATCGCACGAAAAAATTGTATTAAAAATTCATCATTTTATTAAACATCTAAAATCCATCCACAAAAGTAGACTTAGACTGAGATCATCCCAGTGGGATGTCCGATTTCGAATAATTGGACAATTTTTCTTGACGTTTAACCTTCTATATCATATTCTCGTCAAGCGTACAAGACTCAAGTAAATTCAAAAACAGGAATCAGGTGTTATAAATTCTAACATTGACGGAGGCACTTACTGTAATTGACTTTTTGGCACTTGTGTCAGCCTTAAGAGTGGGGCTGCCCTCATCTCGTACCGCAGTTTTTCAAAATAATTTATTACGAAAAACAAATTCAAAAAGATAAAAAAAAATGCAACCACGAATTGATTTTAAGGAACATGGATTCTGTTTCGAAATAAATCAAAGTCAATGTGAAACAAATGCAGTGAGATGTATCTTGCATCAAAATTCTCCTAATGGGTGCGGTAAACCTGCATCTTGTCCACCCGATCAAAATGGAAATCCACTTTTCTTTTTTCCTGCACCAGAGGATCAATGAATATGGGCTCATAATTTTGGAATCATTTAATTTGATATTTTTTGGAATGACATCGAATTTCTAAAATTGGGTGAGACACCCTAAAATGGTAAAATGATATCGATATAATTAAAAAATGAGCCCGAATAAAGTCTTGGTCTTTGCAATACATTGGAAACATGTGAAGATGAAATTGGAGTAGAACAAACTACAACCACTACAACGATATCCACAACGACTACAGCAGCTCCAACAACTACGACATCTCCAACAACAACTTCAACGAGTCCGACAACAACAGTAGCAACAATAATAACAACAACGACGTCTTTTACAACAAATGAACCAACAACAGGTCTAACAACATCAGTACCAACAAGCGTATCGACAACAGTTTCAACGATTCCAGTTACATCTACTATAGCAGAAACATCATTATCATTAACAAGCAGCACAACAGCACAAGCAACTACAACGACTAGATCGAACGCAACTTCAACGTCGACAAGCAGCTCAACAACAAGTAGGAGTTATCCAATAACAATTTCTTCTACAACGGAAATAACAACGACAACAAAACCACCAGGATTGGTTCATTTTAAAGAAAGAAAGAATTCATTTTCCAAATTGTCCTTTCATAATATCAAATGAACCATAATATAGGAACTAGTTTTTAAAGCTGTGTTTGATTATCAATTTCGTTGATTCATTGAAGTTCGTTTAAGCTATTTAGATTTATTTCAAGTAGAATTCAATTTATTTAAACGTATTTTTTTTCAAATTTCATAGCCTATCCATCAGACATCGGTGGACAAGGACGCCGAAAATCCGGACAGCACTTTCTTATCCGGACAGAATATAGACAGCGGACGAATTCCATACAGACAAAATCCGGACAGACAGACACCGGACAGAACACGCACAGTGCTGTCAGCCGACGTCTGTTCTGAATCATTTCAATAATATCGGGTGAGCACTGCTTTCCTTCTTGTATGAGTCATACAGTATGACTAATACAGTATTAGCTCACTTAGTCGATTTCTGGGTAAAATTTCTTGAATTTGATCACTTAACACTTGAATTATTACAGAAGTAGGTTCCATATGGTAGCCTCTCAATGGTAGTTTTTCCATAAAAGATTTTGATTTTTTGAGTTGATAACATTTTAAAACGGATGCAAAGGTGTATTTCTAATACACATAGATTTAGTCAGAGTCAAAAACTGGGCAAAGACATTTTAACGAGCGTTCAAACAAGTACAAGGAATGTATGAAACCACATTTGTGTATCAGCTGATCTGACTTTTCTCAGGTGAAACATTTCACTGACCACAAACCCATTTAAAATTGTCAACCTCGCTATTTACTCATTCTTACACACCTGCCCTAAACATATATTTCTTACCCAAAATTTCCGCTAAATTGACCAATTTTGGTATTTAATCTGGTTTAATGCGCAAAAGTTCGTGGTTAACTACTTTATTATCGAGTACATCGACAACCACAGCACTAATCGATACATTAACGACGGGAAATGGCAACAATGACGACAATGGAACAACAGATGGCGATAAAGAGGCCCTTGAATGGTGGATTATAGCGCTCGCAGTAGGAGCTTCAGTATTATTTATCATCCTTATTATTTTAATCATTTGTTTATGTCGAAAACGAAAACAAGGAAAATACGAAGGAATGCGTTTATTATTATATCTTAAGCTATTGTGCCTATTCCAATTTTACTTTTGATAGGGGGATCACACATTAGAGTCCATCCAGTCTCGAACTTGCACTAATTAGAGTAAGCTCAAGATCGGGTGTTTCACTCCAATTTGTGACCCTGTATTACAAAACTTGTTTTATTAACGTTAATGTTAAATATGAATGATAATGAACGTGCCAAAAGTAAGACTTCATTACGATACTCTGGTGGAATCCGAAGGCTAAATTCAACTTTATCCTTCTGTATAGTAATAATAGTTACAGTCAGGCAGTTCTGTACAAACAGACGTCAGAAAAGTAATATATGATTGCGATTTTCAACTAGCAAGCCGCGTTAAATCAGCTGAAAGTTGATTTTTGTTGTTTGATATGGAAAATCAGGATGCACCATATTGCCTATTTGTCCGACGTTATAGTCGGCAGACGACCCTCCTGCACGGACATTCGTCGTTTTAGGCCTGATCATTTCACAAACTTATAAACACAAATTTTTTTTTAGGTCGAATAGATCTCAATTTAAACTTCAAATAAATAATCTGCCTCTTGTAATTTATTATGTGCTTCAGTAGTACTCCAAGTCACATAAACTATGTGCTTTAGTTGTAGCAAATAATGGTAGTGTCTCTGAGATCCCATTTTCTGGTGAAACCTTCTCTAATTTGGTCTCGATCTTCTGGTGGTTCACAGTTGCAAAATGGCTGCTCACAAATGCAATCAGCTGTGCACTTTTCCCAAATTTCTCCAGGACCACCCGGTCCCATAATGCACATGTAATGTTCAAGTTGATTCAATTCTCCATTTTCTAGAGCCTCTAAATCATTTTGATCCAGTCTGATTGAGTACTTGAAGCCTACCGTCACATTTAGCAACTTCTTCTTCAAGATCAGGGATACATTTCTCCCCACAAACACCTTCTGGAAGAGTAGCCCCACAATTGTCACCCAAACAGACATGCCAAAAGTTAAGAAACGCATTGTCAGCGCACTTAACCACATCTTCTTCGGTATAATCATCATTGGTTTCACATTTGATCACTTCTTGGAATACTTCTCTTTTGTTCCGTTATAACCTGTTATATAGCTCTTGGCTTCGGGTAACACTAGGAATTATGGTCGTAATTCGTGACCGTTAGAAAATGGGGTGCGTCTTAAGCTCTTTGAAAACGACTTTGAAACATTCCTGTAGCAATCCAAGGTACAGTCAAAGTCAGCTGCTTTATTGTTGCTGATTGCATTCGCTGCACATAGTGAGATCAGTCCTACAAAGATTTTCATTTTCAGTTTAAGTTTGAAAAGAAAAGTTCTTTTTCAAGTTTTGAAACATTTGATGGAATTCCCACATATCAATATTGTATTGACTTTGTATATGAAGGCCACCTTCACAGTGTCACAAGCAGTGTCACAAATAGTTGAACAAAGAGGCAAGAAAAGTTTATAAGTACCGTATACTCATGTGAAAGCGTGACTTAAAAGTATTTTTCCATTTTCCTACAAAATAAATGCACACTATAATGTCAAAAAATAGACATCCTCAAAGTTGGACTTTGCGTGTGGCCCGCAAATGTAGTTGCGAATTAGAACTCAGCACCCTGAGTCGTTTGATTCTGAAGGAGTTTTTCAAAATTCTAGCAACATCAGATATACCAACACACACTCGTTTTCAAATTTGCTTTAATGTGGAGAAAACTTTTCCCGGAAGAGTATTATTAATGCGATGTTCAATTTGGAATTAATATTTTCCATTTGAAAATTGTCTCTTTTCAATCCAAGCTAGAGTCCAGCTGCTGGACTAAATCAAATTAATTCAACAAAAATATTATTTATTAACATAAATAATATTTGCAATGTCTGCGAAATCCTAACTTATGTCTGCGAAATCCAAACTAATGTCTGCGAAATCCTGACTAATGTCCGCGAAATTCTAACTCATGTCTGCGAAATCCTAACTTATGTCTGCGAAATCGCAACTAAGTGAAATGTCTGCGAAAATTGTATCGGTCGTTTCAACAAACCTCTGAGAGTTCCCAAACTGAGACTCAAAAGCATGGCTAAAAATCAAAAGGTGAAGCTGTGTAATATTTATTGATCATCTTAATCAGATAAAATAAGCTTTAACAGATGACAGCACAATATTGCTGAGTTTAAACAAAGGTATATGTGTTTGAAAATTGGTCCTTCGTGACTAAGAAACATTCTGGGTATTTGTACCAGTCTGTAGTTGTATGAGTTGATTCTGAAATATTAAATTCTTTTTTCATATCATCCCATTCCCAGAATTCAAGCTTTTGGTTTCCTTGACCACCAATATGAACGATTGTGTTTGCTTGTACCAAAGATCGGAAAAATAGTCGTCCACTTTTAAGGTGCTGTGGATAAAGCGTCCATTTTGATGCATCATCACTCAATTGCCAAACTCTAGTGGCATCAGGTCGAGGTTCATTTTTATTGGTTCCTCCGAAGAGAAATGCAGTATCTCTGAATCCAACAACGTCAAAGGCATAATATGCAATGAAATCGGATTTTGTGTTTTTAACAATCCATTTCTAAAACATGGTTTCCTTATGAATTATTTTTCCACTACACAACCTTTATTATATGACGAGTTTTTTATTGACTGAGAGTTTCAGATCTTTGCCCCGATTCGGGACGGTCAACCAAGAAGACGGCCTATTCCAAGTTTGTATCATATGTAAAAAATTCAAGGTCAAAATAATATGGAAACCAGCCTTTTGGATTGGATCAAAGATTTCGGTTGCGCCATGAGTGTCCGAGAAGCCACCAACAATAACAGCAGATTTTTTGAATTTGGCCAAATCTCCAGAATAATGGTCATAAGTGGTATCACCGACCTGAGTCCATTTATCGGTCGCTCCTGATAGTTCCCAACAGTGTTCTTTGTTGTCTGAACCTGCACATGCTAGAGCAAAATCATCATTGTACTCGTGACAACTTCCATAGTTGAATGGAAAAGGAAGATCCGCTAAAACATCAACACTCATTGAATGAGGATTCACACGAAATTGTCTGTATTCTTTTTCTTCATTACCACCGATCATAATCATACGATCTCTTAAAAAGAATTTTAGTTGATACTGATAGGTCAGTCGTTTGACCATTGAAGATCAAGTACGTACAGGAACAACCAAAGACCAAGTCTCACCTTATCTGAAATGAACACATCCAAGATCTATCATCATCAAATTCTGGTGGCGTGGTAACATGATTGGACAAATCATAAACTTGCTCAGATGTTTTATACCAGGAGAATTTGAACTGACGAAATTCTTCGTTTGGTACCATAAACGGATTGAACGCCAAAATATGAATTCCAGAGACACTCGAGCAATATTGACTTGAGAATGGACAAGGACATCCAGTGTCACACTTTTTATTACAGGGGCATAAATCAGAGCAATGTGAGAATTCTCGATTGCAACCCGAAGTGCAAATCGAATCACCATCACACTGGATCGCACAATCAGTCAACAGGCTCGTGCAGTCTGACGTGCATCGCTCATTTTCTATGACGCTTGTGCACGATTTATTCTTTGAGATGTCACCTAGTGCTAATAACGGATGAATCCTCATATCTTCTCAGTTTTATTATATGATCGAGTTAATGATGACCAATTGAATTAATATCACCGAACATGTTTCAGAATTCTCAAGGCGTCACTAAAGTCTAAAGGGCTATGGCACAGAGTTCAATTTACTTTATATTTCGACATATGCAATTTCCGGACTTCCAAAGTAATCGGACTTGGCCCTCTGGAGCAGGGGTCCTAGGAACCAGGGATGGGCGAAATTCTTTTGGCGCAGCTTTCAAATTCAGTTTCTGATGGTTAAGTTTCAATGATTTTTGTAGTCTTAAATTCGGTCACACGCTGGGCCATGCGTATCATAAAATATTTCGGGGAAGAATGTAAAATACTTTGTTGTGTATTTCCGATAAGCTGACAGTTTTCGACCGAATTTTTCGAGGCGATTTGACATTCATGCTGAACTGAGAAACCTTGCTAAAGTCTGAGAGCTGGAGTCGAAACTTTGAGAAAAATCGACAGTGTGACAATTGTGACACAAGTTGTTCGATTATGAGAACGAATGTCACACAATTTTGGGCAAATTAGTTTCCTAATGTAACAAAAAATTTGACCATCGGAATGATGCACCCCACTGTATCATTTGATTTTTTTTTTATTTTAGGCTCAAGGGCGTATTTTGAGACGGCCAAAAAGGCCATAGAAGCTTTTGCCAGTAAGCTTAGGGCCCTTTCAAAGGCCTTGGAATGTTTGACCAGTGGAAAATTTTTTTCAGAGCCGTCGAATCCTCGTCCACATCCTCATCCTCGTCCACGTCCGCCGTTATCCCCTCACCACGTCGAGCCTGTCTTCACAAAACCATCTTTACAAAAAATCGATATTCTTTTGCTAGGGACGGGACGGGCCGTCCCAGAAATGGCGCTGATGCTAAAATTTAGCAGCTAAATTCTTATTAATAATACGTTTTGACGGTGACTGCAAATTTAATCATTTTAGCGCAGAAAAATGGTT